>CAUYLG010060994.1:0-49353 GCA_963573385.1 Cacajao melanocephalus | reverse complement strand
AATATATATATATATTTTAAGTGTTAGAGTAAATCTGATAGCAGGTGGAAGAGTGGCAGCATACAGGGAAGGCAGGGAAGCTCTGTATTCACTGAACACCCATGCAGGTGACCTAATTGCTTTAGTTCCAGTTATTCATGGTGACACCTAGGATTCTGCTGTGGGTTACAAGGCTCTGTGTCTGTAAAATGCCATAGGCAGCCCTAATCAAACCTTCTTTCTCAAAGACCCACTGTTGGTTAGGAGGCCAAATCTCAAATGATGAATCTCTTTAAGCTACCCAGAAGCGATTGGTTTAAGGTACAAAAGAGCAAAGGAGGCGGGTGTTCAACATTCTGATGATGTCTGGGCTGGGAGATATTTGGTGCACTCTAGTGAGTCTGTTGGAGGTGGCAGGAGGCCCATTTCTGAAGGGTCCAGCTTCTTGTTTTAGGAAACAACAGACAGTGTCGGCAGCAGTGACGACGTTGGTTCTGTAAATGATGGTGAAGATTATTCCAAGGGACCTCATACTGCCTCCAGCTGCTTACTCCTCTCACCCCCTCCAAACTCCAGTTCAAGGCGGAAATGGGACAACTCTTCAATCCCTATCTAGAGGGAGCTATCTGGAAGAGGGAGAGGAATGGGTATATTCAAGGAAGGAAGAAGCTTTCATGGGGGACCAAGATGAGATCCCCCGGAATCCTGAGGGATTTCCGTTTTTTCCCTGTAGACTCATGAATCTTCTCAATTGATCCTTATCATTGGTGTTCAGCATAATTGGCCACATTCACCTTACAGAGCAATCCCTTCCCTTGGCTTTTATTGGCAGAGGATCCTCTTTCACCTCCATAGCTGGTTCTCCATCCTCCGACTACTGAAGCATGACATTGTTAAGGTATTGTCCTAGGCCCTCATTTCGGTGATTTCATTCTTTCCTATAGCTTCAATTACCTCATATGTAAATGGCATCCGAGCCCTTATCTCTGACACAAATCTCTCCCCTGCATTCTGGACTCATATATCCATGAGCGTTACAAAGTCTAAAATCTCCATTTATGGGTATCCCACAAACATCTCAAGTTGAGTATGTTTAAAAATGAGCTAGATATCTCTGTTCTCAGGCCACTCCAAAATGGTTTTCCTTCAGATCTCCTCCCTAGTCATCGTCTACCTGGACACTCCGGCCAGAAGTCTGGAGGTCATGCAGGAGTCCCTCCTATTCCTCATCCTGCCTCTATTCCCTACCAAGGCCTTTAACTTGAACTCTAGAAAGTCCCTGATTCTTCCTGGCCACGAACATGATACATCACTGTCTTCTCTCCTAGATGACATTGGTGAGCTCCCAGCAGGCTTCCCCTCTATCATTTCCTCACTCTGCAGCACATTCTCCAGACAGGTTCTTTATGAAAATGAACATCTGGTCAGAATATGCCTCTACTGAGAACTCCTAAGTGCCTGCCTACTGTTGTTACAATAAATCCCCCAATCCCAGAAGTAGTTTATGAGTTCTCCCTGATCTCTCTTTGATAATGCCCCACCCTATCCTCTCTTTCATACCCTGGTGATACTGGGCTGCTCTCAGATGCTTGAACACACCACACTCTTCCAATTCAGAGTCTTTGTAAAT
Source organism: Cacajao melanocephalus (assembly GCA_963573385.1). Lineage (NCBI taxonomy): Eukaryota > Metazoa > Chordata > Mammalia > Primates > Pitheciidae > Cacajao > Cacajao melanocephalus. The sequence continues at coordinate 47,744 of CAUYLG010060994.1, read as the reverse complement.
GTTCTTTCTTGTTTTCTAACATCCCTTGTGTTCCCTTCACTTACCAATTTTGAGTCATCCTTCTCTCCTCAAACTAAGCACTCCCTGGCCCTTCAAACCAAGGTGGAACACTCATATTCTACTCTTCTATGAATTCATTTACTTATTCATTCAATACATATTTACTGAGCACTGCCCTTGTGTGAGGAGCTCACAGTCTAGTGGGAAAACAAAGACTGAACAGCTAATTCTGAAAATGACCACACTAATGTGTCTTGCAGTGACATTACCTAGAATAACACAAACTCACACAGACAGGAGTTGGCAATTGGCTCTCATCCTGGGTGGTTGGCTCAGCCTAGTCACTTCATGGGCCTCATCACAATGCAACACATGTTCTCCACAAATGAACTTTTTGGGCCCCGCATAGGGCATCATAGCAGGATTTTACTATGCTACTAAATGCAACAGGAGTTTTGGAGGAAAAATAAAAGAAGTGCTTATATCATTGCAGATAGAAAGCACTTCATCAAGCCACTTGTTGAATGCCTATTGTCCCTACTATGTAATTATTTAGGCAGTGCTTAATGAAAATCTGCTTCATGAAAATGTATGCTCGGGGCTGAAGATGCCAAAATGAAAAGATGAAGTTCTGCACTCATGAAGCTTACATTCTGGAGGGAGGGAGAGAAAAAATATGCAATTAAATTAATTAACAAATGCATAGTAAAAGAAAATAATTATTCCTCAGAAGACAACATATTTTGAAATTTTTTTTCACTTCCCTAGCCAACCAGAGAATTTGTAATGCAGACTAGTGTTTGCCCCTTTGACACAATCTCCTCTTTCCATGCTATGTTCCAGGAACCTTCCTGTACCTACTGGAGACATGCATTGAGTCTTCTTCCCAGGCAACTTACAGTCTTCCTGCTCTGTTTCATAGGTGTATGTCTTCTGTTCATCTCCCTAAAAAGTTTTATTTGTGCTCCTTTAGAAAAGTGTGACCATGTCTATTCTGGCATGCTTCACAGTGCTAGGCACACAGTAGGTCAACAAACAGCACTTCTGTGAGGCCAGGAGTTCCTCCAGAGCAGGGCCTATTTCCAGAGCAGGGCTTGTTTCTAGATCTCCAGCCCCTAGAGCCAGGCCTAGCTAGGTAGAGAGGCTCTGAGCTAAGACTTAAGAGAGGAATCAAGGTATTGCTCCTTTTCATAATCCACCAGCTTTTGTCACATGTGCATCGATTGAATTCTTTCGAATACAGGTAATGTTTTAACCTGGAGAGTAACAACCCCTTATACACACAAGGTCTTTATAGCTTGCACTTTATCTCCAAGTAATAAAGCCTGATGAAAATCTGGTAGATAAAATGGTCCTTATTTTATATATGGAGAAACTGGGTTTAGAGAGGTTGAGAGGCTTCACCAATGACACATGGCTACGAAATATCAGAATGAGGCCAAAACAAGATTTCCTGGTCCAAGGTTCCTGACACCAAAATTCCCCAGATGTGACTCTGGCCTTCTGTGGTTTCTACCCCTTGGGTAAGTCAACTCTGAACTGTAGCAGTGGTCAGATGAGGTGGAAGGGAGAGAATCGTGGCCAGTTTCCGGGTTCCTCTGCTTTCCTTGCACCTCCCAGCCTCTTGATCCAGCTCTGTGTTCATCATGTGCCCTGGAGAGGTTGAGGAGGAGTCCAGGAATGAGGATGCTTTGGTGTAGCTTGGCGTTCCTGTCAGAACTCCAGAAACCAGGGAGAGATGAGCAGCTTGGTTTCTGTGGCAACCTGCCCACCCAGGTCCCTGTAGCTGCAGCCCCTGTGGGCCCCTGAGGTGGGGGCTGTGGGTACCCTGCTGGGCCCTGGGGCTTCAGTAGGCAGGATGGGAGTGCAGACCTGAGGCAGGCTGCTTACTCAGAGTTGGATCATTGCCTGACACGGTTCCCATGGGGACAGCTGTGGGCACATGCTACCTGTGGTCAGATGCCCACATTAAAACTGCCCTGTAGTTCTGGTAGCTCCCCTTGGGCTCAGGGCCTTTAGAAGAAAGAGTGAGTTTTGGGTGCCCTAGCCTCTCAAACCTTCCTCACTCCAACCAAAGGTAGATTTGAGAACTTGGGGCTATGATGTCTCTGTTTCATGAATAGAGCATTCCCTCTGTGCCTGTGCCTAGAGACACCAAGATGACTGAAGTGCAGTCATCATCCTTAGGGAGGGGCAAGAAAGACAGGCCATAGAGCTGAAAATTACAACACAGTAGGGCCTGGCAACAGTGGAACCCGGTGCAAGAAACAGAGGAGGGATCCATCAGCTCTGGGAAAGTTTCAGAGTAGGAGGGAGCAGCGCTCCACGTAGAGGAAGGGGCTCCTGCAAACATTGGATGCAAGAATATCCTCCATGAAGTCACAGCGTGTGAGGTGAAGTGGAAAGGGAGGTCGGGGAAAGCACAGCTGGGGGATGGACAGGAGATCCAAACTGCGGAAATCATGAAGCCTGGGTTGTATCCGTACGGAAAGATGGGAATCATTCTATTCGGGAAGGCAGCAGTGGGGCTGGATTCAGGATTTAGAAAGGTCTTTGTGGATGCCATCAGAGGACTGATCTAAGGGAGAAGAGGCATAGTTGCAAAGGGTCCTGAGACCCTTCAGGGTCTTGAATAACCATTGTTCTGGAAGAAAGTATAATACCATACTTGTTTGGAAACCTGGGGTTCTGTAGGCATGAGATTCATTGAACAACCTCCCACCTCAAACTCCTGAGACAGGAAAGTTTCTGGAATGAAAGAGGGACACTCCGCATAGGGGTCATGAAGTCATTTGGGAGGAAAGGGTTTAACAGAGTTATAACACAGCAAATTGATACCTTGGCCCCTGGGATTCCAAATTACCATCACATGGATGAACCAAGTTCAGTGAATCATCAAGATTTGTGAACTTTGTAGAGCAGGTGGCTCTGGGGAAGTGAGACACCCTCACAGTAAACAGAACAGAGCTTGAAGTCATGCCAACCTGAATACTAAAAGAGATGTGTTTTTGTTTTGTACCCCAGGCTCCTAGTTCTAGTAGGATTGGATGGGGATGGTGCTGGTGAGAGCGATGCACTGTTGCTCACATTATCTTTGAAATGGATTCACATTCATTAAAATGACAATTCTTTTACAGTCATAATTGATACCTGTTTTCATAATTTCAAAGGAAGAAAAAAGTAGGTAGAAGAAAAGACTCCTAAATCAGCAAAGGCAGTGAAATCTGTAGGCACTGTTCTTAGACAATAGCATTTCATTTTACTAAGAGATGTTCAAAGTAAAATGTCTTGCCTGATGTGGATTCAGCACAAGCTGGACAGATAGGTTTTTAGAAGAGAAAACATTTGAGACCTCAAACCTCTTAGTCCTCAGCTGGAGGAAAAACTCAGAGATGGGTTGAAAGAAGTAGGGTGTGTTCTAAGAGCTATGCCATGCCCAAGAGAATCAGGAGCTCGGAATTAATCTAAATGGACAGAGGAAATACGGAATGGATGTTAATGGATATTTCAATTCAAGATGAAATATGAGCCCGAGGAGCATTTCAATATAATATATATTTAATTGAAACGAACTACATATCTTAAATCAAAAATGATGTTAGCATTTCCACACAGGGTGAGAATTGCTCTGTGACCTTTATTTTTTCTCTCTCTAATGCTTATTTGGGGAGAAAACTGTTAGCCAAATATTTGCTAGATGAATGAATGAATGAATGAATGAATGAATGAAGTTGAAATTGGCAGAGGAGGGTTTCAAAAATGTACTTTTAATAATGCAGTTAATTTCCTATGCTTTCCAGGTTTTCCACAGTGAAAGATAATTACTTTGATAAGTAGAATAAGATGAAAAACTGGGTGGTGGGACTGGTTAGGAGTCTGTTCTCTTGGAAGAGAGTTTCCTGAGGGGAGCGCCAAGGTGCCGTGTTCCCCCGGGGCCAGAGATAGTACTCTCCTGACCCTTGAATCAACCATCAGCTGAGAGATGAAGGCAGGTGCTGGCCACAAGGCTGGGGCAGTGAACCAGCTGGGAATGTGTTTCTCTGTATTAGAAGTTGTGTGTGGAGCTGGCATCCCAGGGGAGGACGCTCAGATGGCCTCTCCCTCAAAAAGCTCACAGTTTGGCTGGGAAGGCTCATGTACCTGACGCCTGTAACTCCAGAACAATCTGTCTGTGACTGTGGCCAATAAAAAACAGAGTGCTGGAGGGGAGCTGGCAGCTACATGGGAAAGGTGTCTTTTGAGAAACCACTGTGGTGGCATAAAGTGTGCACCTGCCCAGAACCTTTGTCACTGTCAGAGATGACTGCACACAGCAAACATCTCTGCTCTCCCCAGGTGCACTTCCTGGCATTCAGAGCAGAACATCCATCCAGGGAACTTCCTGGAGGGGGGTCAGGGTGGGCTGGAACTTTCTTGGAAGGGACATGGTTGTATCTGGACTCCCTGGGGTATGGAGGGTAGGGAGGGAGATAGGGAGACCTAGAAATGAGTGCCTGTCAGACTTCGGAAATTGCCTGGGGTGATCCTAAATTGAATATTGCAGAGTCCCATTCCTAAGATCTTTCTTTTTTTTTTTTTTTTTTTTTTTGCTTTTTCCTTTTTTTGGCAAGTTTGAAGTTGATTCCAAGAATCTACATTTATTACAAGCACTCTGGGTAATTCTGATGTAGAGGCCCAAGCATTGCAGTTTGGGTACTGTATTAGTCAAGCTGGGCTGCTGTAACAAAACACCACAGATTGCAGAGAAGAGAGCTCTCTCTTCCTCTTCTAAGGTAACCAATCCTGTCAGATTAGGGCCTCAACCTTAAGACCTCATTTAACCTTAACTACCTCCTAAAGGCCTCACCTCCAAGTCCCATTACACTGGGGTTTAGGCTTCCACCTGTGAATTTTGGCAGGGCGCAATTCAGTCTTCAGTGGTACCACTCCTTCAAGAGAGTGGGGCCTGCACACCTGGCTGAAGGTGGTGGGGGATGTTCAGTGATGGGGGCCGAAACCCTGGTGAAGGCTCTTGTGCCAGCAGATGACTGGATGTCCATGCTGCCACCCTGCTTCAGATCATCTGAAGATCTATGTGTAGCAAGTAGGGATTTTACTTCACCACAATGCTCTGGCGCTAGAATTAGGTGCATACTATATCTGGCATTTCTCCCCATGTTATCCCTCCCCACCCCCCCACCCTCCCCACTGCCTGCTTTCTCTCCCCTACCCCCCACCAACTGCCCCTAGTGTGTGATGCTCCTCTCCCTGAGTCCATGTGTTCTCATTGTACAACACACACCTATGAGTGAGAACATGCGGTGTTTGGCTTTCTGTTCTTGTGTCAGTTTGCTGAGATCCTCCGGTAAAACATTTTATAATTATTTTAAAAACTGAGTATACCTTCCACAGATTATACATTCTACAAATTATATTATTCCACAAAAATAGTAGACATTATATTCATTCCACACACATTTATTTTATACTACATTGACCAAGGGTTTTTCAAATTCTTCTGCCTTCAAGGAGATTATATTTGTAAAGCTTAGGACATATTCTTAAAATATTTGGTTGCCTACAAAATCCCTTAGACTTTTCTCTTCTGCAATTTAAGTTCCACCCATTTTCTCTTTACCTTCCCCATCAATTCTCTCTTGGTCACCATGGCTGAAAGTGAAGAACTGCTTCTCTTACTGCCTGCCTAGGCCACCCATTTAGCAGTTATTCAATGAGACTTTGTGGCACTTCTTCTATTGCTTTAATAAATAGCATTTATATCTTGTCAATAAGCACAAAAATCTCTAAGTATTTGCAATGTTTTCCTTCCTTTCCCTTCTAAGGAGGATTCTTTGTTACCCTGCCGCCTGTTGAGTCCTAATGTGCTGAGCAGAGTTACAAGACAGGATGCAGAACTCGAAAAGGAGACAGAATGCTATAGACTAAGCTACAGAAGAAAAAGCATTACTATATTCTGACAATAAGAGGAAAAAATCCAAAAAGTAGGGGAAAGGAGTTGCAAAAGAGGGGATGATAGTGAATTAAATAGGAAATTCAGTTTGTCTAGAATGTGGTAGTAATAAGCAAAGGAACTTTTCAAAAATTTTCTGAATATTAGGAAATTTCTCCTTTGCTGCCTGTTAAAGAGACCTTCAGGGAAAGCTTGTTATTACATTTCAATAGTTTTTACAGTCATATCTGTGGGGTTTTAAGCTACTGCACTGTGGCTCTAGACACTCCAAATTTACTTCGGTTGTAACTATATTACTTAACGCTTTCTAGAACTGTATTCAGCCTTCCCAGTTAGTTTGTGACATTTGAAGGAGGTGTTTTAGAATCTTTTTGCTGGCCCCATGACACTCAGCTTGCAGGATTCATACTTTTATTTTCTTTACAGTGAAGGTTCAGTGCATTTGAATGTAATTCTCAACCTACCCAGAGTTCAGGGTTTTGGCCTTTGACACCTGTAAAATCATCAGGAGAAAGACTTATCACGCCTACATATTTGTTGCTTAACTTGCCTATAAGTATTTCAGAAAGAAAAAATCTATAAAAGTTAACAAAAATATCATAGAGAAATTACTTACAGCAGCTGGCACACTATCCTTTCCGACCTTGCAATATGTCAAAGAAAATTCATATTATTTAGATTTATTATCAATAAATCTGAAGTCTTGTTATTATTCTGTCCCATTTTCTGAACTCAGTCTTGAAGACCAAATTCTTATATAACACCAAATAGAATCATTCTTGGAATAAGGCCAATCCTCTGTTCTCTGCATTAAAAAGTGGCATGTCACATCGTCCTTCTAACACTGCAGTCCCATGTAATAGCACACAAAGTATCAGTCACCACGTGTAACCTATGAGTTCAGAAACAACCTATCAAGTATGTGCAATGCTATGTGAGAAAATCTCAGAAAGATGCTCTTATTGTCACATTTCAGGAAACCATTCTCTAGCATACCACCGAAAACACTTGCTATTTTATGTCTTAAATCCATCTTCTATTGAAGGACTTTACCTGTATAAACATTAACTATACACTTCGTAATCATTCATTGTTATGATAATATTTATTGCTTTTAGGATCTCTTCTTAGATGAATTGACATCGCTGAATCACTGATTCAATTTCTTTAAGTTGTTTATATCATGCAGCACTAGCCAGTTACCAAGATAATAACGGGCTTTTCTTTGATATACCTCAATCTGCACATCTGATTCAACTCCTCCACCAGATGTTCCTATTTATTTATATTCATTGCTTAAGTTTTTGAGATAATTCTGCTCTGGGGAAAGACATGTTAGTACAATAAACTATATCACACAGGATATCAAAATAGCTAGTATAATCACCAGAATAAACATAACTATCTCAATCAACCAAAAATGACATGATTCTAGAATATTCTTAAATGTGTATTTATAATGAGTTCCTAAATCCTTTTTTAATTCATGTTAGGTGACCATAATATTGAAGCATCCATCGGCCCAATGCAAACAGCCTTTTAAAATTGTTTCAGCTGCCGCAAATCATCTAATATAATCATCCCAATTATATCTATCTGTGACCATCGTGCCTATAACTGTATCTGAATCACCTCTAAAATTATTTCCATAGTAAATAATTCCTAGTGTCAGTATATATTGAGCACTTACTATACGTCAGGCACATGATGCACACTTCATAAATATTTCATTGCTGCAAGTGCCATTATAACCCCCATTTTACAGATGAAGAAACTGAGGCTCCACGAGGTTACATATCCAGTAAAATGGCAGAGCAGGCATCAGGCCTAGGACCACCTAGTTCTCCCCTAATCTCTGTGTTTCTATTGAATACCACTTCAATATCAAGTAGAATAATTTCATCTGTAAACCAGACACAACTTACTAGGTACAACTAATGATAAAATAAATTCCTTGTAACACCTCCATGTATGAATTCGCTTTGGTTTAACTGGTGGAATTTGAGGTAGCAGAAAGCCAGTTCATGGAGTTCCCATGGGCCCCTGTTTCTCAAGGTGGGGCACACACATTTGTGGGACAAAGTATTAAAACAAACACAGATAAATTATGGAATGAGTCAAAGAATTTCTTGAATTTTTACATTAAAAGTGAGATTTCCAGAAGCTTCCTCTTTTGAGGAGAATTGCCCCAGCTTTCCTAGGAGGCAGGTATTTGCTCTCTTCTGCATTGAGGGCATATTGACTGACAGCTATAGAAGCAGGGGAGCCCTTGCAAGTCTTAAGCAGGTTCTTATGGGCATTCCAATCTGGTAAAGATTGACGTGAAAGGAACAAGACCAGAGGCAGAGGACAAGTTAGAAAGTCTAACAAAGGGCAAAACACAGGTAAAAGACAAAAAGCAACACAGCTCTCTCTCTCTCTCTCTCACACACACACACACACCACACACACACAGCCTGCAAAATGAAGATGTAAAGGATGCATATCCAAACCTCACCTTGCACCCGCCTTACCCCCACCCCCTACACTGGCTCTTGCTTCCTCACATTAAGCATGGGCCATGTCAGTGTAGATTTGGCCTGATTTGCTCATTCAGCCTGCCTCACAAGCAGAGCCTCTCCAGCAACGATCCCAACCTAACATTTTCACACCCTGGGTATGTTTGCCATGGTCATTTGGCCTCAGGCAATTATGTTTCTGGACAAGTCCTCAAGAAGTTTGAGGTGTCTGCATAATGATGCTCCCTATAGTATAATGGAAACACATGTTCGGAGAAAAACAGTTTCATAGAGGAAATACATGTTTTAATTTTTTCTCCTTTTCAGCTGAGGACTGTTGTTTCAGGATGTGAGTGACTTCCATTGGTGAGCGAGATTTATTACTCACTTCCTGGAGAAGGCAATTTTCTCTCGTGTGAACATTTAGACAGGGGCATCCAAAAGAGTCACTGATTTTTGCCTTTGTAACTTAGAGAAATTTAAATGTGCCCAGTTTCCCCCTCTCCTCAGGAATTAGCAGTGATGTGCTCTCCAAAGCCACAGGGCAGACAAGGCCGCCGTGTTCCTTCCTTGCAGTGAGAGTACAGGGTCACCAGCTTCAGCAAACAGTCTCTAACCACGAACTAACACAAATGCTTTAGCGACTCTTGTAAATCCATTGCAGCAAAGGCACAATGACATCACTGCTTGAACAGAAGGAAGCCTAGCTACGTCTGACACTACTTCCCTCCTTATCCTGTCCTCCAGAATATCCCAATGGTGGCTACAAAGCTGTGCTTTTATATTGTGATGGTTTTACTGAAGAGTGGCAAGGAGCTTTCGATAGCCACTAAGCATTCTTTCTCACTCTACCTTCCCACCCTGTGAAGTTTCATCCATAGCCAACGCTTTCCTTATCCCTTACAGGCAGATGATTGACAAATCCATGTTCTTCTCTCTATCCATCTCTCTGCGCTGAGGGCCAACCTATGCACCAGCCTCTGTAGCAGCCATCTCCCCTCAGATATTCAAACTCTTCAAGTCAAAGCCTGAGCTCACCACTATCCTCCCAACACTTTTTATTCTGCTGTGTTTCATGTTTCAGGGATCAGCGCCACCACCCCTCATTCTCTCAATCCAGGAACCTGAGCACCCTAGTCGTCTCTCTCTTAACACCTAACTTGTTCAATTGGTCTTTATCCCAGGAAGCTCTAACTCTTAAACACTTCTAGAGGCCACATGGTTTGCTTCTCTACCCCCACCCCTACTCCACTGGTCTTTCTGCCTCCAACCTCTTTTGCTATCTAAGTCCTTATCCCTGTCTCCATACTGCTACCAGAGAAATCTTCTTTTAAAAAGCATCTTTAATCATACTACTTCCTTTTTAAAGAAAATTCCCTGATGGATACCCATTAACCTAAGGAGAAAGTTCAAACACCTTAACATATTTTATAAGACACTTCTCCTGACCTGAGGTCCTGTTTTCTTCCATCATTCACATCTACAGTCTTTACTTCCAAATCCAGACATTATGGAATTACTTTCAGTTTCCTGAAGTTCTGTCTCTTGTTCCCTAAGCTTTTGCACATACGGTTATAGAACCGATTCTATCTTCTTCCTTGTGCCAAACTCAAGCACACTCTCAGATTACATACTCAGGGCCTGGAATAAGGTGAGTGCCTGCTTACATTTTGTACCATAAGTGTCTCTCTTGCTGTATCCTAGTCCTAGCCCTACATACACTTACCACCTTCTTCTTCCTTGATTTCTGTTACTTTCTTTCCCAAAAAATGAGTTAGGTGCCCCTCCTACCTCCTCCATTTGTATCCAGTCTTCACTCCTATTGTATGTAACATTTATTCTACCATATCGTAATTGGCTTTTTCCTTGTCTTTCTCCTAAAACAGTAAGTTCTTTGAAGTCAGGGACCTCATATTAACCATCCTTATCACAGTACTTGATATATACTACACAATGTATAATGCATAAATGAGTAAATGAATACACTTTTAACCCTGTATGTCTACATAATGGCATACATGTACAATCAAAAACAGTTTGTCTTGAGAGAAACCCCATAAATCATCAGGTCAAACCCCTCATTTTACAAATGAAGAAACTGAAGTCAAGAGAGTCAGGCCAAGGCTGCTTCTCAGAATTACAGAAACTGGAAAGATATATCCTAGTATCTTATTTTTAGCAGATAGCAGTTGCCAGTGTAATGAAACATAAGCTATTCACCAACGATATTTAATATTCAAGCCAAACAATGTAATACGTCAATCAAAATTCTTTCATAACTCCTTATAAAATGAAATAAATCAAGTTTTCATAAGACATTTCAAGTCCATATATAAGCCTCCCTCACTATACACCCATCATATTAAACAGTTGAAACAACAGGGAAAATACCTGTTAAATAAGTAAAGGTGCAGCTAGAAAGGAGAATGTTTACTACTTTGTGATACTGTGTAGGTAAGCAAGACCTTGGCCCCTACTTTGGGAGATGAGGGTACAGATAGCATTGGCCAATCTCCGAATCACTTCTCCTCTTTGAAGTTCCTAGAGCCATGACTACTGTAAGAGTGTCGCTAACAGAAAGAGAGGACGAGGGCTGAGGATTTTCATGGGTATACAGTCAAAGCATGGAGTTTCTTATACATAGTACTTACTTTTATATGTGAAATATTAATATAAGTATTATATTGAGGAATTAAATGTTTCCTATTTGGAACCCTCAAGCAAAGGCATTAAATATCATTTAATGAGTAATGATTTATTAGACTTTAAATTTCATATCAAACTCCCAGCAAACCAAATTTGAATCTATTAGTTTTGTACTCATGAAGAAGAATAGTGGTGGCAATGTGGAAAGATACACGGAAAGTTTTTTCAATATAAAAGAATGCTGGAAAGGAGAAGAATGCTGAATTAAGTGTCTTCTATATTTACATGCCAGCAAGTCACAGCTGATAAACTTCCTTATCAGCTAATTCACTTGAAAATCTGAAAGGCACAGAAGTCTGCTAGATGCTGTTGAATAAGGTAAAACATGCTTTTGGCTTCTCTAACCTGTGCAAACACAACAGCTAGAAAAAAAATGAACTCAGAAACATGATAAAAGCCATATACAATAAACCCAAAATTAGTATCATACTGAATGGCAAAAAAACTGAAAGGCTTCCTCTAAGGTCTGGAATAAAATAAGAATGCTCACTTTCACCACTTTTGTTTAACATAGTACTAGAAGTACTAGCCAGAGCAATTAGACAAGAGAAGGAAATAAAAAAGCATCCAATGTGGAAAGGAAAAAGTCAAATTATCTTTGTTTGCAGATGATATAATCCCATCATGTACTAGAAAAACCTAAAGACTCCAACCGGGAAACTGTTAAAACTGATAAATTCAGTAAAATTACAAGATGCAAAACACACATACAAAAATCAGTAGCATTTCTATATGCCAATAGTGAAAAATCTAGAAAAGAAACCAAGAAAGTAATGCCATTTACAATAGCTACAAACAAAATAAACTTCCCAGAAATAAACTTTACCTAGTAAGTAAAAGACCTCTACAATGAAAACTATAAAACATTGATGAGGGAAATAGAAGAGGACACAAAATAATGGAAAGATTTTCCATGTTCATGGATTGGGAGAAGCAATATTGTTAAAATGCCCATGCTACCTGAAGCAATCTAAAGATTCAATGTAATCCCTATCAAAATACCTATGATATTTTTTCACAAAAATAGAAAAAATAATTCTAAAATTTATAAGGAACCACAAAAAACTAGAATACCCAAAGCCATCCTGAACAAAAAGAACAAAACTGGAGGCATCACATTACCTATGCCCAAATTATACTACAAAGCTATAGTAACCAAAACAGCATGATAGTGGCATAAAAACAGATACAGGCCAATGGAACAGAATAAACAACCCAAAAATAAATCCCACATTTACAGTGAATTTATCTTCAACAAAGGCTCCAAAAGCATAGTTTGGGGAAAGGACAGTCTCTGCAATAAATGGTGCTGGGAAAACTGGACAACCATATGCAGAAGAATGAAACTAGATTCCTGTCTCTTACCATACATAAAAATAAACTCAAAATGGATTAAAGACTTAAATCTAAGACCTGAAACTACTATTAGAAAACATCGGGGAATTACTTCAGGCCATTAGTTTGAGCAAAGATTTCTTGGGTAAGACCTCAAACGCACAGGCAACCAAAGCAAAAATGGATAAATGGGATCATATCAAGCTAAAATATTCTGCACAAACAAAGAAAACAATAAAGTGAAGTGACAACCCACAGAATAGGAGAAAATATTTGCAAACAATTCAATTGACAAATGACTACTAATAAGGAGCTCAAATGACTTAATTTGAAAAGAAAAATAATCTGATTTAAAAATGAGCAAAAGATCTGAATAGACATTTCTCAAAAGAAGACATGCAAATGGCCAACAGGTATATGGAAAAATGCTCATCGCTAATCATCAGACAAATGCAAATCAAAACTGCAATGAGATATCTTCTTACTTAACCAGCTAAAATGGCAGTTTTTGAACTAAAGTCTTGCTATATTGCCCAGGCTGGAGTGCAGTAGTGTGATAACGGCTCACTACAGCCTCAGACTACTGAGCTCAAATGATCCTCCCACTTGTGCCTCCTGAATAGCTAGGACTTTTAGAGCATGCTACCATGCCCAGCTAATTAAAAAAATAAAATTAGGGGTAGTGTCTCACTGTGCTGTTGCCCAGGCTATGTTCAACTTCTAACCTCAAGTAATCCTCCTGCCTCAGCATCCTGAGTCTCTGGTAATAAAATGGCTTTTATCCAAAAGAGAAACGAGAACCCTTGTAAACTATTGTGGGACTGTAAATTAGTACAGACACTATGCAGAACAGAACTATCTAAAAATAGGACTACTATATGATCCAGCAATACCACTGCTGGGTATAAGCCAAAAGAAAGGAAATCAGTATATCAAACAGACATCTGCACTCCCATGTTTATTGAGCACTATTCTTAGTAGACAATATATGGATGGAGTCAACCTAAAGGCCCATCAGTAGTTGAGTGGATAAAGAAAATAGGGCATATATACATAATGGAATATTATTCAGCCATAAAAAAAGAATGAAATCCTGTCATTTGCAACAACATGGATGGAACTGGAGGACATTAAGTGAAAGACAAATATTGCACATTCTCACTCATATGTGGGAGCTAAAAAAAAAAGTGAACTCTTAGATAGTAGAACAATGGTTACCAGAGGATGGGAAGGGTAATGGGGAGTAGGGGATACTGTGAGGATGGTAATTGCTATCATCTCACTCCAGCTTAAATGGCTATTAAATAGAAATACAAAAATATAGTTAAATAGAATGAAAAAGATCTAGTGTTCTGTAGCACAAATAGGGTGACTATAGTTAATAATACATTCTATGTTTTAAAATAACTAAACGAGTGGAATTAGAATGTTCCTCACACAAAGAAATAAATACTTGTGATGATGGATATGCCAATTACCTTGCTTTGATTATTATACATTGTATGTCTATATCAAAATATTACATGTACTCCATAAATATATACAACTATTATGTATCAATAATAATTTTAAAAATTATAAACATGAGCTCAAAATTCTGATATTTAGGGTGTTCTGGCAAAGACAGTTTTTGACCACCTATTTTCTTGATTTGGAGAAAAACATACCTAGTAAATTATCTCTCTACCAAATTTTTCCTCTACAGAAATTTTGAAATAATTACAAATCTTAGGTAGGTCTTATTTACCAAGGGCCCTACTGTTTCAATTCCAGCTGCCACCTTGACTGTCTCTGCAGAGACTTGAAATCAATGATGTGCTGTTAAATTTTTTCTTCCTGTGTCATAATTTTGCTGAGGTCTGGCTGTTTGTTTGGTTTTATAAACAATTATTTTATTTTATTTTATTTTTAATTCACAAATAATAATTGTATACATTTAAGGAGTATGATGTAATGTTTTGATATGAGTATTTAACAACTAACTTGCCAGGAAAAACAAAAATGCCATGATATATAACATTAGACAATTTCTATGTTGTAAATACTTCTACCATGGTCAATGACAAGTTATCAAGGCGATGTCATTGAATGCAGAGTTGGGAAAAAACATGCACAATCAGGGGTAACAAGCCAGTAAAAGGCAGCTCCATTCACCACACCACTGCCTGAAACCTTGGGGCTGCCTAAAGAGAACCCCTAAGCATAGCTCTCTCCAGAGCAGGTGTTCATGTCTTCCTTGCTTCAAGCCCAATCATCCCTGTATTAGTCATGACTGATTAGTCACAACTAGGGCATGCTGCATAACAAATTAGCCCCGAAATCTTAGTGAATTAAAATAACAAAGGTTTGTGTCTCATTTATGATGAATATCCAGCATAGGTCCATGGAAGAAGGGTACTCTGCTTATCAAAGTTACTCGGGGTTCTGGGCTGGTGGGGGCTTTGCCATCTGGAAAGTGCTGGGATCAGTGAAGGAGAGCCTAGAGATTTGCACATAGACTTTTCACCACTTCAGCTTATGTTTCATTGGTCAGAACTAGGCTCATGGTCCCACCTAAGTGCAAGGGATTTGGCAAATGCAAAAGAGCAGATGGAATGTTTGGTGAGTACCACTGTCTCTATTATACCCGTGATGATTTCAGCAGGCATCGGAACCTGTGATCATTCAGGATATAACACATCCAGGGGAACCAGTAGGCTTAAGGGAAATAAAGGACCTGACTGTGAATGCCTCAGCAGAATTAGACTCTTAGCAAGAATCTTCAGACACTCATTTTTCTACTCTTAATCGATATTAATGTGCTAAACTAATCACTCTTCTTTGACTGGAAAGGAAACTTACAGCTCACCAAAAATCCCAGGAAGGCTTTGCCCTGGTCCACTTTGCCATACTTGCAAGATGATGCAAGTTGTCATGAATTTGCTTGTCTAAATAATAAACTAGCAATTTGAGGTTTTTCTGAGTCTAAAGCCCAGAGCCCTGTTGCAGGAGGATAGAACATTCCTGGGAGAAAACTGCTCAGAGCCCAAGTCTCTTTGAGACAGGGAAAGTCTAAGACTGGAGAGACCGTGGGGTCCCAGGGACTCTTTCCTAAAACCACAGCCTTTCATTTCAATTCAACAGATGTGTATTTTGCATCCCCCTTGCACACCAGGGGTTGGGGGTGGGGAGGACCGTGCTCCAGAAGTGCTCTGTGCATACACTCACTTGCTCTCACTCTTGTGGGCATGCCAGCCCCTTTCCTTCTCTCCCCTGGTGTGCATAGACCCTCCACATGTTGCTTCCAGTCTGCTGGTTTACTATTCAGTCTCCAGTGATGTATTCTTCACAGAGTGATACCCCACCCCAGGGTGTTCTTCTTCATGAAGCAGAGGGTTGACTTACAAAAGCCTGTAGTTGCCAAAGGGATGTGGAGGCTTCCTCCAGGCCTTTTACGGATGGGAGAGCATTGCATTCTTCAAACTCTTTCAGTTTTTCCTGTGTCTCCAGGTTAATCAAACATGGCAATATTTTAATCATCTCTATTCTGAAAGCAAATAGCTACAAGTCTAGAGCTAGGAAAACACACCAAGATAGATTTGAAAAAAAAGTGATTTCAATCCAACTTCAGCCCTTAATTAATTATCGGCATGTGGACAAGCCTCTAGCATCTCTATTTCCTCCTCTACACATTGAAGGTTGTACTACAGTGATAGTTTTCACACTTTCGGGAACTGATTTGCATAAGGAGAGAGAAGCAAGTGGGCAGTGTTTCAGGATCATATCCCAACTTCCAACCCAAGCAGATAAATGTTTTTTACCATATTAGGCTTTAGAGTATATTTTTGTTTTGTTTTTCAAAAGGGTATCAGAACTTCAAAAAGTTGTTCTTAAGATGTTCCTAATATTTCTTAAGTTTAAAAACTGATGGACAAATCCAACCACCCAAGAGAGCCACAGAAAATAATGTGGACTTGTAGCATATGTGTCCCAGGAGAAAAGGCTCTATGACTCACGTGGCACTCAGCTAAGACACATCTCTCCCTCACATAAATGGTCAGCCAGGCTCCCTGTTCTTATACCGTCCAGACTTCTATAATTGCAGGCTGCGAGTCAAACCTCTTTATCTACACCCTGCCAGCATGTTACAAAGAAGCTCAGACTATGTAAGCAACATGAAGAGTAATGGGTAGTAGGACTTCCCTGAAATTAAGGTAAAAGACCGCAGCCGGCACAGAGCACATGTGGTTTGGAATATTTCCACTGAATATTAAATCATACAAGAATTTTCACTCATCTTCATCTCGGAGGTCACAACATGACTTTTCTCTAATGAATTCTTTATATTGGCAGCTCTTCTGTTTTCCTCCCTTCCTCCGCTGGCTCCTCACTTCCACCTCTACCCTCCTCCCCGCTTGCTGGGAGCAGCCCTCTCTTTTAGTCTCTGTGTGGGAACATATGGTAATACTTTCCCTTGATTTAGGCCTTGAATTTGGTCTACACCTGTGTAGACCTTCAAGTAATGGCTCAGCAGGCATCGCGGGAGGGTCGTGCTCCAGAAGTGCTCTGTGCATACACTCACTTGCTCACTCCCCTGTCGGCATGCCAGCGCCTCTCCTTCTCTCCCCAGGCATACATGGGCCCTCCAGACGTTGCTCCTGATCTGCTGGCTTACTATTCAAGTTCCAGTGATGTATTTTTCACAGTGTGATATCCCACCCCAGTGTGTTCTTCATGAAGCAGAGGCGTGACTTATAAAAGCTTGCAGTTGCAAAAGGGAAACAAAAAGAGAAGGGAGGACTCACAGAAAGAGAAAAAATCGTGGAAATAATTCTTTTTTTTTTTTTAAATGGAATCGCACTCTGTCTCCCAGGCTGGAGTGCAGTGGCAGTGATCTCGACTCACTGCAAACCTCTGCCTCCTGGGTTCAAGCGATTCTCCTGCCTCAGCCTCCCAAGTAGCTGGGACTATAGGTGCACGCCACCATGCCCAGCTAATTTTTTTTGTATTTTTAGTAGAAACGAGGTGTCATGATGTTGGCCAGGCTGATCTCGAACTCCTGACCTCAAAAGATCCGCCCACCTGGGCCTCCCAAAGTGCTGGGATTGCAGGTGTGAGCCATCACACTCGGCTGGAAAGAAATAATTTGTACTGGGGAGTCTATCTACAGCAAGCACTATCCTGACAATCTTGTGAGGTCAACATGGTTTGCATCTCATAAGTGAAAAAAACAAAGCTCGGAGAAGTCAAATGATATGTTCAAGGTCACAGAGCCAAGAAGTGGCAGAACCAAGATTTAATGACAGATCTGACTTTAAGCCAAACATTTGTTCTTACTTCCCAAGCAGTAGTTCTTTATTTTTGGAACTATCCACCATATCATAACTATAAACCCAGGTATTACAAACAGTGCCTCAGAGACATGCTCTCATTTCTGCAATAGCACAGCAAGGTGGGTTTTAGTATAGTCAATTTATAGATTTTACAGAAAGGAACTCATAAAGGTTACCTGCCCAAGATCACACGGCCAAACACAGGAATTACCATGAAGCTTTCTTCTCCCAATCAGTCACTCTCTAGGACATTCAGGCGTTAACAGACCCCAATCGCATTCAATGCTTTCATAATACCAGTGCATCCTCACCTTAGCACGCCAGGCCCATCATGACCTGGTTTCTGTCCCTCTTTCTTTCTATTCCCCCATTTACATCAATCTCTCCTACCAGATGAAGTTCCTTGTATTTCCTCAAACTACTGTACATTATACGTGCTGTTTCCTCTTTCCATCTTTGTCTACTTCTAACTTCTACAATACTCAGCCTGCGGCCTATTTTGTCAGAAGCTACCCACCGTGTGCCTTACCACCAACCACTTCATCACAGAAGCAAACTTCATTACCAGTCCTCTTGCTCTTGCAGCATCCTATGAATATCTGTACTGCCAACACCATTGTGTGATTGTCTGCTGAGTTCGCTACCACCACCACAAGGCCCAACCCTCCTTGAAGGTGCAAGACATTTAACTTTGCATTCCCAAAGCTTACCATGATACCAAAAACAAAGTAGAACTCAGAACCTTTATTAAATGCATAAGAAAATGGGAAGGGAAGGGAAATAAAATAAGAAGGGTAAAAGGGTAGATGTGAAGGACTAAACTCAGGTCTATCTGATTCCGAACTAGACAAGACTGCTACTATTCGGTAACCAACCTGATGCTCCTCACTTTATCAAAGTTGTGACTCTTTTCTCATTCTCCCTCCTCGTTTTAAATTCTTTTTTTTTTCTTTTCTTTTCTTTTTTTTTTCCATTTGAGATTAGGTCTTGCTCTGTCATCCAGGTTGGAGTACAGTGATGCAATCACAACTCACTCCAGCCTTGAACTCCCTGGTTCAAGTCATCCTTCCACCCCAGCCTCCTGAGTAGCTGGAGCTGCCGGTGCACACCACCACACCTGGCTAATTTTGTTTGTTTTCTGTTGTTTTTTGTAGAGACAAAATCTCAGTAGGTTACCCAGGCCATTCTCTTTTCACTCAGGTACTGAGGCCTCCATTCTTCACTATGGCTATCAAGACAACACATGTAGCTTTGCTCATCATCAACTAGCTCCCTTCTTGGATTTTTCTAGAGTTTTCTATCAGACTTCTCTTAGTATTTTTCTATTTGAATCCTTCCGTCCGATAGAGTTCATCTAATAAAAACAAAAAATAAATTAGATTCTGATCTTACTTAAGGACAATATTTTAACAAAGTCCTCTCCAAATAAATATTTAGGATTAAACAGGATTTTTAATTCATAAAAACAACTTAATATAACTTTTTGCACTTTAGATTAATTTATCTGTGGGATATCTTTCTTGCAAAAAAAGTTCTGTATTTTAATATTTTAATATCTGCCCTTTTAAACCACTTTCACTATATTTTTCATATTATAAAAGTATTATGTATTTATTATAGAAGATATACACGTATAAATATACACAATGAAGAAAATTTGAGTAACCCCTAATCATAGTATTCAGAGATAATCACTCATATTAGTATTATTCCTTTAATGCATGTATAATTACAGTCATGTATCACTTAATGACAGGGATGCATTTGAAAAATATATCATTGAGCAATTTTGTTGTTGTGCAAACAGCACAGAGTGTAGTTATACAAACCTACTTTGTATAGCCTACTGCACACCTATACTGTTAATGGCATAGCCTATTGCTTCTAGGCTATAAACCTGTATAGCACATTACTATACTGAATGCTGTAGGCAATTGTAATACAATGGTAAGTACTTGTGCATCTGAACACAAAAAAGGTATGAATTGCCCTATCATGTAGAGATGGCCACATCACCAGGTGATAGAAATTTTTCCGCTCCATTATAATATCCTGGAAACACCACCATATGTGCAGCCATGGTTGACCGAATGTTATGTGTCTATGACTGTATTACAGGAATAGCTAATACCTACCCCAGGAATGTTGTGAGCCAGCACTGTTCTAAGCATGTTATGTGGATTATTTTAGCTCTCAGAACAATCCCATTAGATTGGCAAAATTATTATCTCCACTTAACATATGGAGAAACTGAGGCATAGAGAGGTGGCTTGCCCAAGGCTACACACATATTAAGTGGCAGAGGTGGTACTTGATCAGAAGCAACCTAGCTCCTAAGGATGTGCTTGTAGCCCATAAAATATACTGCCTCACACACTCATATAAACTTGAGATCAGACTGTACAATCTATGTTAGTAACTTGCTGATTTTTAGTTAATATACTTTAAAAAGTTTTTATGTAATTTAATATTCTTCTGAAGCACCATGTTAATGAGTGCCTAATCTTTCATCATTTTGACGTGCCATTATTAATTAAACAAGTTTCTATTGTTAGAAGCTTAGTTTATTTTCTGACCTACTATAAACATACTGTGACCAGCAACAGCATAAATTTTTTTACATGCAACTTAGAATTGAAATTACCAGGTAAAAAGGTAGGAACTTGATACATACCCACCATTCACAGCCTCCAATGTAGTTCAAAACTGAGTTAAGTAATTAAATAAATAAAATGAAATATCCCAGTAATTGACCACTGCAGTTGCTGACTAGCACAGCCTGCACTCTGGAGCCTTTCTGCCAAGTTCTTCCCTATTCTTGGAGCTGGTCATAATAAATGGAGAAAAAAAAAAAAAGCATCCTAAGCCAGGCATGCACTGCTGTCAAAGACTGTCCACATACTTCTCCTTGGACCAGTGCCACCACCTGCTGCTGGGGAACATGCCTCCCTCTGCCTTTCTCCTCTGTCAACACCACACCAGAATAAGTTATCACTTGCAGTTCAGCAGTTGGTGTCACCAACATAGGGGCCCTTCCCATTTGGAATCCTTACCATAGGAATGACAGCAGGGAAGAGGAGGTGCAGAAAGTTCCCGGAGGAGGGGTGTGAGGGGGATCCCTACAAGTCAACCTGCCCCATTAACCTACATAGCACATCCATGGAGGACTCAGAGGAGGGGATCAGCAAAGCCAACTTTTAAAGAGACATTCCTTCGAGAGTGGCGATCCCCACTTAGGACAGGGAGGTCATGTAAAATGACCTCAGTGACAAAAAAAATAGAGATAAACAGCACAGCATGTCTAAGTGTTTATTAAGATGGTGAGGTTAACTGGAGAGTCCTTCATGAACTATTAAAACAAAGAAGAAATAAATTTAGGAAACAACACATTATGAAAGAACACAGCAAACACTGATGAGATGGCTGGCATCCTGTGAGTTTTCTGTCAAACCATTTTGTCATAAATTTTAGAGCCTCCTCATCTGGATGCCACACGTGGAATGATGAGTAAGGCTCTGACACATTCATTCAAGCATGTTTTATTGAGTCTTTAAAACTAACCAGTACTTACCAAGCACTTTATAAAACTCTGTTCATACACATTATCGCATCTTATCCTCCTAACAACCCTGTGGGGAAATTACTATTATTACTTAATTGTTATTTATGAGTTACCTGAGACTAACAAAAGTTAAGTAGCTTACCCACAGTCACACAGCTAGAACTTGGATTCGAACATGAGCCTCTTGACTCCAAATCCTCCAACACCTACTATGTGCAAGACCCTGCCTAAAAAGGCAGGCATCAAAGACCAGAGAGCCCTTTCAGAGATTGTGTGACAGTCCA
Source organism: Cacajao melanocephalus (assembly GCA_963573385.1). Lineage (NCBI taxonomy): Eukaryota > Metazoa > Chordata > Mammalia > Primates > Pitheciidae > Cacajao > Cacajao melanocephalus. Next base: position 26,097 of record CAUYLG010060994.1, on the reverse strand, counting down.
CTGCAGTAGGAGACTACCTTTGAGACCAAAGCCTGCAGCAATCAACTGAACGAACAGTAAGGTTGGAGTTCTACGGTGTGCCTGACATGGACCCAGGTACAGTGGAAACAAAAGAGAAAGATATTGTTAACATCTGGGGGATCCTTTCCTTAAGCATGTTCCCAATTAAGACATTGAAGCAATTACTGAAAGGTGAAGTTGTTAGTGTTGGCTAGAATAATTAATGAACCTTTCGTAAAGGAGGCAAGGCTTGATGTAAGAACAAGAGAGAAAGGATCATTTCAGCGATGGATCAGCATGAGCAAAGACCTGGAAATAATGACTAGCCATGATGCTGCTACATGAGGGATGAGGACGGCAAAGAGCTATGATGTGAAGAACTATTCAAAGACAATCTTAACCGAAATACAGTGACTGTGTTAAAGAGAAGAAAAGAGGGATGAGGAGAATGGGACCAAATTACAGAAGGTCTAGACAGCAAATGAGTTCTATCCTTTCAACAAAGATTTACTGGGTGGCTTCTATATGCTAAACCCTAGGGATAAATAAATATAAATAGAGCGTGGAATCTTCTTTTCAGAAGTAAGGAGTAACAGAATGAAACTTTATTTCCAAATAACATATCATCTCATAACCGTTAGACAGAGCAGAAGCAAATAGGAAACAGAAATGTTACAGATCCACCCACAGTTGCAAGCTGTTTATTGGGATATTCTATATGGTAGGGTACAGGTAGTACTTTCAGAAAGAAATGGGTATGAAAGAGTTCTGATATTAGTGAAAGGAACTGGCTTTCACAGAAAGATTCCGGTGTATGGGAACCTCAAAGAAGGCAGAATAGGAGGCAGGAGAAGCTGGAGGAGAAGGGATTCCGACAGGAGAGGAACACAGGAATGTATTGTTACCTAGAATTCTGAACAGGGTAAGAACCCAGGAATGAGGAAATAAGGTAGAAATCCAAATAATAGAATTGGGGCAAAGCAGTGGCGCTTGGAACTAAGGAACAAGGCAAAAGCCTGATGACTGGAAGGTGGCTGCAAAGTCAGTCTAGTCCCAGAAGCATGACTGTCCATTGACCACATGTCATTGCCCAAATCTCATGTAATATAATCCCTGCTAGGTGCAGTGGCTCACACCTGTCCCAGCATTTTGGAAGGCAGAGGCAGGAGGATCACTTGAAGTCAAGAGTTCAAGATCAGCCTGGCCAACATGGTGAAACCCTGTTTCTACTAAAAATACAAAAATTAGCCGGGTATGGTGGCGTGCACCTGTAATCCCAGCTACTCGGTGGGGGTGGGGCACTGAGGAAGGAGAATCACTTGAACCTGGGAGGCAGAGGTTGCAGTGAGCCGAGATCGCACCACTGCACTCTGGCCTGGGCAAAAGAACAAGACTCTGTCTAAAAAAAAAAAAAGAAATGAAATCCCCAATGTTGGGGGTAGGACCTGGTAGAAGCTGAATTCTGGGGGCAGATTTCTCATGAGTGGTTTAGTACCATCCCCTTGGTACTATTCTCATGTTGATGAGTGACTCCTCGTGAGATCAGTTTATTTAAACATGTATGACATCTCCCCCTTCACTCTTTTGCTCCTACTCCCCCCCATCTGAGATGCCTGTCCCCACTTCAACTTCTTCCGTGACTGTGAGCTTCCTGAGGCTTCCCCAGAAACAGATGCTGGCATTATGTACTATACAGCCTGAAGAACCATGAGCCAGTTAAATCTCTTTTCTTATAAATTATCCATTCTCAGGTATTTCTTTAGAGCAGTGCAAGATTGAACAAACACAGCCTGGGTCAGGACTGAGTCTCTGAGTGTAGGCCTATTGAATAACCTAACAGAATTCCAGACGCAGAAGTCAAACCCATCATGGGGCATATTCCTATAATTTTCCAAGAGGAGCCTCTGCAATCTGGCTTAACATTGGCTACCCAATTTTACATCTGGCCTGTCTTTATTTTAATGCATTCTTGATTCCAATCACACAGTTTTCATTGCTGTACCCTACCCACACATCAACTGACCAGCACACCACACACACATACACACACACACACACACACACACACACAGAGAAACATGCACACAGAGAAACACACACACACAAACACACACAAACACACCACAAACACAGAAACACACACACACACAAACACACACACACAAACACACATACCAATTTCTTCTTAGAAATTTTGCTTGTGCCAACTCTTTCACCTATGCAGTGATCTCTGTCTTCATTCAAGTCCTTGCTAGCTCTTTTCTGAAACTACCAGAGTTTGAGGGTTTCTTCTTTGAATCAGAGAACAGTTTCACCCTATCCTCCCACTGACCAGCTTCTTTATTGTTATAACTTGGAGAACATTTTATAGGCCTGAATGTCGCTTCCTCATTTTGGTTATTGCCATTTAGATTTACTTTCTAGAGAAATTCCTTCTGAATTTCAATTTGGGAGATTTGGAAAATATTTATTCTTTCTCCTTTCCCAGGCAGAAATAGGGAGAGGATTCCTTGTTTCCTGACATTGAGACAGCATTCCACAACAAAAAATGAGACAGATTCCAGTGAGAAGTGAGAGGTCAGGAGAGGAGATAGAGTAAGGGAGGGTTCTGTCTTATATGGGAGGTGAAGCAGAAGCATCAGTGGCTACAATAAAATAATAGGGAAAACAGCCACAGAGATTTTATATGTGCGAGTTGGTGTTTATCAGAGACCCTCACCACAACCTTGTTACAAGTTACTGGTGAAATATATTTATAAAGGTAATGGAGAAAAGGGAGAAGGAAGAGGAAAAGGAGGAGGGAGAGGGGGAAGAGTGGGAGGAAGGGAGAGGGGATAAAGAAGGATAAATGAAAGCGAAAACCTAACGTTTACTGAGTTTATATGTGCTAAGCACTGTAATAATGTTACTTTTAACCAAGGCTTCTTACAGTCTGTTTTGGCACTGTGGGTAAATGGTGTTTTCACAGTATATGTAAAAATATTTATTGAAGTGAGAACCAGTAATTTGGTCTTCTTTTTGGTGACTGAATCCCTCTGAAAACTCACAGAAAGAGTTTTCTCATTGTAACTGCCAACTATGATCAGCATCATGATTTTAACCAAAATTATAGTGACATGGGCAATGCATGAGGAGTGAGTGACTAGCTCAATTTCAGAGCTGTAACACTCTGAATTGGATATTTCAGCTGAACTTAAGTATTATGAATTTCTGCAAAGCAAAGTTTCAGAACTCTTATTTATCTCAGCTTGAATCCCAGTCAGCAAAGATTAAATTGTATAAGTACATCTCTTTTCAGATAAATGCCTATTTTAGGGCTTTAATGAAAATGAAAAGGGTTAGTAAAGTAAAAAAATATATATATATTCACTTCATGTAAAGCTGGGAACATTCTGAATTTTAACTTGTAGGGTTTGGAAAATAGATGTCATTTCTCCTTTCCTGAGCTGCTAAATAGAATCTGTTAAGTATATAACTATTCTTATTAAAGTGTGATTTACAAGTATTTCAGAACAAATATTTTACATCAGCATTTCAATGGGCGCTGGAAATGCAAATCATTGAGAAAAGTCAGGTATTTCTTGTTTAAGAAAGTTTGACAGGAAGTTGAGTACAGAGAGCTTCCGTTATTCCATACTATGCCTGGATATAAATGCAAAGGTAAATGCAATTATAAAGGGAATCTGAATCAAAATTAGTTTCCCCTTAGCCAACCGAAGAAAACCCAAAAAGCTCCCAGACATTTCTCCACTTGGTTGCTACAACTAATCTTTCTGTTTTGAAAATCTAAGCCCTGGCCGGTGTGGTGGCTCCCTCCTGTAATCCCAGCACTTTGGGAGGCTGAGGCTGGCGGATTGCCTGAGCTCAGGAATTCGAGACCAGCCTGGGCAACACAGTGAAACCCTGTTTCCACTAAAATACAAGAAAAAATTAGCCAGGCATGGCAGCGTGCACCTGTAGTCCCAGCGACTTGGGAGGCTGAGGCAGAAGAATTTCTTGACCCCGGGAGGTGGAGTTTGTAGTGAGCTGAGACCATGCCACTGCACTCTAGCCTGGGCAACAGAGACTCTGAGAAGAGAGAGGGGAGGGGAGGAGAGGGGGAGGGAAGGGGAGAGGGAGAGGGGAGGGAAGAAAGGGGAGAGGGAGGGGAGAGGGAAAAGAGAGAAGGAAGGAAAGAGAAAGAGAAACAAGGAAAACCTAAGCCCTAGTACCTTCCTCCTCTTGTCCTCTTGCTTTTCGTACTTTTTTTTTCTGCTATCTCCTACTTCAAAATGCTAAAAATAAAATAAAATAAAATAAGGAAAGCAACACAGAGTCATTATACCACCAGCAGCCCACTCTATCTCTTTCTAACCACCAAACCCTTCCTTCACATTTCTTAGTGCCTTGTTCATTTCTCAAAGGCAATGTAGGTCCCCATACACCAGAAAAAAAGTAAAGAATAAATTCAGGGCATAGTTCCACTGAAATCTGCATTTTTATATCTATGCTTTTCCCACAGTAAGTGACTTTGTACAGTTTGCTGCTTAGTAATGTGTGACCTTTGACTAGAGGATTTCCTCTGCCCCACATATGTGCTTAGTATCCATGTCTCATGTGGTAGATAATGTCTTTAATTGCAACAACATTTATTCCATGCTGAGATTTATTCAATCTGTCTCAGAAGATCCCTCTGTTGTATTTTGGCTTATGTGAGTTGCCTAAATTTTAAGAGGGAGGGGATTAGGGATAACGACCTTTGGCTCTTCCTAGGAATATTCCTATGTTTGAATTTTTTAGAGATTTTATCACCTTATATAGGTTCCCTCCCTTATATTCAAGTATTTCTATCATTGGACAGAATTAGTTATTTTTAGGATACAGAAGCAAAGAATAAAAATCTATTTAAGGAAAAATAAAGTCATGCAAACAGATTCACATTAAAATGGACATACTTTCTTGGGTGTTATAAATATGCATAAGGCATAAACAGTAGATTAGACATGGATGAAGAATTCAAAGAATTAACATCATTCAAAAACTAATCATAACACAATTAAATAGCAATCAAAATTAAAGAGATAACTGGGGAAACACATTTGAAAACAAAATCACAATGCTAATAGTTCATGGGTCAAAAAATAAATTATAATGAAAATTAGAAATTGTAAAGCACTAAACAATAATAAATGTTCTGTATGTTGATACTTGGTGACATGAAGCCAAAGTAGTAATTAGAGGGAAATATGAGGGCTTAAATGATTATATTACCAAATTTAAAAGGCTAAAATTAATGTGCTAAGCATTCAACTTTATAAATTTGAGAACAGAATTTAGAAAATAGAAAGGCCGGGCACAGTGGTTCACGCCTGTAATCCCAGCACTTTGGGAGGCCGAGGTGGGTGGATCACGATGTCAGGAGTTCAAGACCAGCCTGACCAGCATGATGAAACCCTGTCTATTAAAAAAAAAAAAAAAAAAAAGAAAGAAAATAGAAGTAGGGAAATAAAAAAGAGCAAAACATAATGAAACAGAAAACAAACATACAATAGACAGGATCAAACAAGCCCAAAGATGTTACTAGAAAGACTAATAAAACTTAAGCTTAATAAACTTATAAATAATAATAAATTTAATAAACTTTAAAGACTAATAAAATAAAAGTTTACTCAAGAAAAAAGAAGGCAAATAGAATGACCTTCAGAGTGAAGGAGATATAATTATAGATTTTCAATGAACACCAAAGAAAAGCATTAAAATCATTAAAAGCATTAAAATCTTTTCAGCAAACAGCAAGGAAAAGCATTAAAATTAGAAGTATTGTACGGTTTTGCATCAGTACAGATTGTCTTCGTAAGAGAATAACACACGGCCTTCAATTCCAGATAGCAGTAGGTAATGACAAATCCCACATGAATTTACATGAGAGTGGTAATGCCACCCTAGACAAAGCACTTTGGTAATACACTATCATTCTTCAAATAATTCTATACTCAAAAGTGAGACATGAAAGAGCTTTCAAACGTGCAACACAAATGGGAAGTATAATACGCTTATTCAGCATATGAGCCACTCTTCTGCTGGAGTGTTTTAATGAAAGGTGAAAATCCTACAGGGCAAAGAGCTGACAGAGGAAATGAGGGTAGAGAGGAAAATGATCAATAGAAGTAGTACAGTCTTGGAAGTGGGAGAATGGACTCTGGTGGGAAAATGCAGACAGATGTGAAAACAGGCTATTGTGATTAGTGTCATTCCTTGGTAGTACCAAAGAACTAAAGTAAAAATTTAAGGTGTAAACTGAATTTTAAGCTACATGAGAGTAGGGATACTAACTATCAGGCTCTCTAATCCTCAGCGCTGTGCACAGGGCCTGGTATATAATAGATACTCAATAAAATGTGTTGAATAAATCAATAAGTGAATGAATGAATAGCTAATACAATATTAGCAGGCTAAAATGAACCATATGGATTAGAGTGGGAAATATCAGTGTGAACTCATGTTTACCTTAATATAAACACAAATAGATAAAAAAGTAATTTTGTATATATATACATATGTATACATAGGTTATTTCTTAAATCTGTCCACTGAGAGGTCCTAGAAACAAAAGATAGTCTAGTAGCAACGGGCATGTTCAACCATTCTCCAGGAAAGGGAACCAGGGCTCCTTGGAAAATTGGCTGCTTCTAGGGCTGGGTCAGGGAATATGCAAATGAATGAGCCTGAAGCATCTGTAGTGCCAGAAAATAAAAATAAAAAAAATCCAATAAGGGAGCATATTAAGGAGACACAAGAGCCAATTAAAAGGCCTCCCAATTATCAAAGCTAGGGCAACCAGCTGAACAATAAAATAAATAAATATGTTAAATTTGGACTATAACCCAAAGGATATACATTGAAATACAACCCAAAGGATAAACATTCATGAGTGCTACTGAGGTAAGCCAATGACGAATAAATAAATGAATGAGGTGGAAAATTTCCCATACAGAAGAATTTCAAGTTATTTATGTATGAATAGATAGTACCCACCCCCAAATGATGTTGGTGTGTAACTCCCCATACCTTAAGTGTGAGCTGAACATAGTGACTTCCTTCCCAAAAATACAGTGAGGAAAGGTGAGGGGAGGCAAGTAACTTTGTAGAGAAAAAGCCCAATAAACTACCTCAGCCACGCCATCAAGGTTAACATCATCGATGATAATTCATGATAATAACATGTACCCTTGACATGCTGTGGTGTGAATGGCACCTCACGTTCGGTCTTTTTCTCCAATCCCAAAACTCCAGACGAAGTATGAGAAACAAATTATCGTATCTCCTCAAAATTGTCAAAACAAGGAAAGTTTGAGAAATTGTCAGTCTAGGGGAGCCTCAGGAGTCATGACATCTGAATGTAATGCAGTATCCTGGATGGGCTCCTGGAACAGAAAAACGACATTAGGTTAAAACTATTAGTTAGCATATCAATATTAGTTCATTTGTTGCAACAGGATATACCATAATAATTTAAGTTTTAACAACAGGGGAAACTGGATGTGGATATATGCAAACCCTCTCACTGTCTTTGAAACTTTGCTGTAAATCTGAAACTATTCTAAAATAAAACATTTATTTTAAAAGTATGAGCTAACATTTATCAAGGACATTATATGTGCTATGAACTTATAGCTACTACTTTCACCTTCACAACAGTCCTATAATGCAAACATAATTATTCCCATTTCATTTTTTAAAAGCAAAAAAAAAAAAAAAAACAACAACAACAACAAATGAAGCAAAGAGGGGTAAAATAATTTGCCCAAGGTCATCAAACAGCCAGCAAGGAGTGGGGCAGGGAATTGAACTCAGGAGAAAGAATGTTGTTCTCTTAGCACAAGATGCCCTCTGAAAGTGTCTCTCAGCTCTATGACTGGATTCTCTAATTTTTTAATTAGCTTCCTGTGTTGAAGAAGGGGTATATGACAAGTGGAACATCTAATATTAGAAGGAGTTTTAGAAACTGTGATAACAAATAGCTTAACAGAGTTTCAAATGCCTACCAGACTGAACGGGGAGGTAGAAGAGATTATGGGTATAAATGTGAGTACCTTAAACTTTATAAAAACAACTTCAATAAAATGAGGAATTTACTTGGTGGGATAAAATTGGCAATGGTTATTACCCAAAAGTATAGTAGCGGAAAATGGCCACACTCTAAAGGATTAAGACAGCTGGCTCAGGTGAAGTGCATAGTTATGCAAAAATAATCGTAAAAGTTTTAAAATGTGAATGATTGGCAAATTGTGTAACTTGATTTTGAACAAAAATAGAAGCCTAAAGATTATAACCAGCTTTAAAAAACAAAAAAAAAAAACATGGGAGCATAAAGAAGGCACTGCTATTTACAAAACAAAAAGTAAAGCACAAAAATCAAAGCACAACAGACAAAGAATGAAGTTTTGTTTAATATAGTACGGAGTTGAAATATAAGAAAAAGCCAATAAAGCTGTTATTTGGGTGGGCAGAGTTAGAAACAGTTGGCTCCCATAAAGGAAATGGCAGAAGACCTGAATAGATTCATTGAGAAGTGGAGTGAGATGGAGAAAGCAGCCTATACCACCACCTTTGGAAGCATTATTTGTTCTGCTGATTGACTTGTGCATTGTCTGAACTTACTTTATTTTTGAATGAGTCTTTTCTTATTGTTTTCCATTGCTTCCTAATGTCTGACTTCAAGTGCTTTCTTTTTTCCTCATATTCTTTCCTTATATTCATTTTTGTCAGCCAAAAGGTAAAACCTTTGTTGGAAGTTTTCCAATAATGTGTACTTGTAAATTGACAGAACTGCAGCATAGTGCTTATTCCTCAATATGGCATAATCCTTCCTCCCTTTTCAGACTGATGCATTCACAAAACATGTTCAAAGTAGATTTTAATAAGCTAATTTCCTTACTATTACATTTTAAAACTTAAAGGATGCCAATGTTGTGAAAATTTCTTTATACTATACATAGAAGCCAGTGCTGATATCTTTTAAAAATTACAAATATGAAAATGTATAGAATAAAAACTATGTATCATGATAGATATGATTTTTTTCAGCTTACACAATTTAAACAAGTTTTTTATTTTTACTTTTTGGGGATATATAATAGTTGTACATATTTGTAAGAACATGTGATATTTTGATACAAGCATACAATGTGTAACAATCAAATTAGGGTAATTGGGGTATCTATTACCTCAAACACTTGTCATTTCTTTGTGTTACAAACATTCCAATTCCAGTCTTCTAGTAATTTTGAAATATGAAATAAATTATTATTAACTATAGTTGCCCTGTTGTGCTACTGAACACTAGATTTTATTCCATCTAATGGTATTTTTATACCCATTAACCAATGCCTCTTTATTCCCCATCCGTCTCTACTACCGTAATCAGTCTCTGATTCTACTCTCTATCTCCATGAGATCAATTTTTTAGCTCCCACATATAAGTGACAATATACAATATTTATCCTTCTGTGCCTAACTTATTTTACTGAATATAATGTCCTCCAGTTCCATTCACATTGTTGCAAATGACATGAGTTAATTCTTTTTTATGGCCAAATAATATTTCATTGTGTATACGTACCCCATTTTCTTTATTGACCAATCCACTGATGGACACAGGTTGATTCCATATGTTGACTATGGAGTGACGACATCTCTTTAATATAATGATTTCCTTTCATTTGGATATATACCTAGCAGTGGGATTGCTAGATCATACAGTAGTTCTATTTTCAGATTTTTGAGGAACTTCCATACCATTCTCCATAGTGTCTGTACTAATTTACATTCACACCAACAGTGCATGAGAGTTCGTCTTTATGTCCTCACTGGCATCTGCTATTTTTTGTCATTTTGATAAAGCCATTTAACCGGGGTGAGATGATGTTTCATTGTGGCTTTCATTTGCATTTCTCTGATGATTAGTGATGTGAAACATTTTTTCATATACCTGTTGACCATTTGTATGCCTTCTTTTGAGAAAAGTCTATTCAGATCTTTTGCTCATGTTTTAATCCAATTATTTCGTGTTTTTAAATTTTTTTGCTATTGGGTAGTTTGTGTTCTTTATATAGGCTAGTTATCAATCTCTTGTCATTTAAATAGTTTACAAATATTTTCTCTCATTCTGTGGGTTGTCTCTTCACTATTGACTGTTCATTTCCCATGCAGAAGCTTTTTAACTTGATATGATCGCATTTATCCATTTTTGTGTCTTTTGCCTATGCTTTTGAAGTCCTACTCAAGAAATCTTTGCCCAGACCAATGTTCTAAAGCATTTTTCCAATGTTTTGTTCTTGTGCTTTCATAGTTTCAGGTCTTTAAGTCTTTTATTTATTTTGAGTTGATTTTTTAATATGGCAGGAAATAAAGGTCTAGTTTCATTCTTCTGCATATGGTTGTCCAGTTTTCCCAGCACTATTTATTGAAGAGACTGTCCTTTTTACAGGGTACGTTTCTGCAGCCTTTGTTGAAAATAAGTTCACTGTAAATGTATGGATTTATATCTGGTTTCTCTATTCTGTTTCATTGGTCTATGTGTTTTTATGCTAGTACCATGTTGTGTTGATTACTATAGCTTTGGAGTTTAGTTTGAAGTGAGGTAATATAATATTAATCCCTCTGCCTCTGTTATTTTTGCTTGGGGTTGCTTGCTTTATAGCAATTCAGAGTCTTTTGTGGTTTCATATACATTTTAGGATTTTTTTTCTACTTCTGTGAAGAATGCCACTGGTATTTTGATAGGGATTGCATTGAGTCTTTAGGTTGCTTTGGGTAGTATGGACATTTTAACAGTATTAATTCTTTCAGCCCATAAATTCACTACATACAAAAATATTGGAAATGTAATTAAAAAAAATTCACTCTTAAAAATCAGTTTGACTCAAGAACAGTAGGAAAATTTACCTGCATAGGAAATGCATTCAAATGAATGTAGCTAAAGTAGAGTAGCTAACTACTGTTGACCTTTTCTTCCCTAAATCCAGCAAGCATTTTTCAGTCTTCGTCACCTGACCTCTCAGTAGCATTTACCACTGCTGGATACGCCCTCATTTTAGAAATGCTTTCACCCTATCCTTTGGCTTCAGTGTCACACCTCTTTGGTTGCATATCTATTTTCTTCCTCACAACCACAGTCTCCTAAAGGCTCAGCTCTAGGTTCTGCTCCCCTGCTTACTTGGTGGTCTCTCCAGGCAAACTCATCCTCATCTGCTGATGATTTACCCATATCTATCTCTGCTGTGAGCACCAGGCCCACATATCCAATTGCCTGAGACATCTGGATGTCTCAAGGGTACACACACTGAACATGTCTAAAATCACAATCATAATTTCCTCACCTGCCACCCAACCCATCCAGAACCTTCTTTTTCTACCATTCTCATTCCTCCAAATGGCAAACCAATCAACTGGGAAATATAATTTTACTTAATCAGATAAACATTTTTTTAACCAAGAGATGAACATAGTATAATATACTAAGAAAGAACATTTTATAGTTGTTAGGTAAGCAAATGAGCTACGATCTTGAAATATAGGAGGAAATGAAGTAATCGGATCTTACTGAATGATAACCCCTTCTCAATAAATGGGGCACTATAGTATCCTATAGCCTTTGGTTGGGGTTCCTTCCGTAACAGGATATTACACAAAAATTGGAAGCTAGCAAAGCAAAATTAATTCATGAAAACATGGATTGGCATACATGGTTAAGATAGAAAAACATGAGTATGCACAGTTGCATTTAATATTTACAAGATCATAGTGAGAGACAAAGTTCCTAGGAAGTCATTTAGAAACCTTCCTAGTGATATCCCGCATTTTTTGAAGAAGCCTGAGGGTTAGGCTGGAAAAAGAAATGAGAAGTTGAAGAAAGATGGGTAAGAAAAGTGGTGGACACCACTCTTCATCTAAGCCTCATACACAGTGCTACCAGGTCTTCAAAGCCTCATTACCAATCATCTGTTCTCTCCAAAAGATTGCTCCATGATCTGGAATAATATTACTCGGTGTAGTCTGTTAGACGGAAGTAGGTTTACCTCAACTATAGCTTTTGGACCTTGTATACAGCAAAAAGAAAGTTATTAACGTAGCACAAATTTACAAGTAACAGACATCTGATAAAACATTAAGAAATCAAACCTTTAGGTAAGCATTTAGAGAAATGAATTACCATGAGTTATGGATTTTGAAATGGTTCCCTAAGGATTCAGGGCAAATCCCTTCACTGAAGGCATTAAAATTAGATTCAAAGAAAGACTTGAGAGAACACTAGAGTGAAAACTCCCACACTAATAAATATGAAACAGATGAATTTTAGCTTTGTCCATTTTCACTATGGACATCTGTTATTTTTCTGATTCATTAAATGTAGATGTGGTATTCTAAACTCTCTCACTACAAATAACATAAAACTTAAATCAACAGCACTTAATTATGGTTCCAGACACTTACAGATATATGACAAGACATTCAAGCCCAAAACCGTAAACTCCAAATATTGTTTTTATCATTGACAGAAACTGAGGGTTCTTAGGAAAGTTCTTCTCTGGAAAGTGATCTACTCCCAGGCTCCCCAGAATTCACGCGGGATTACAAACTGCAAGCCCTGCAGCTGATTTTAATTGCCACAGTGATGCATAGGGAGAGATGTGATATCTCGAGTAACTGGCTTCTAAACAATGAGGGGCTTTAAAGATTAAAGTCAACACTTTAAATAGCACTCAAAAATAAATAGGAAGCTAATGCTGACCATAGAATGCAGATATAATATTCTCCATATGTTTTGGACCCTGTAGCTGAAAGACACGTAGCCCTCAGTATCACACAGAATAAAAACCCAAAGACAGAGCTTATAGCACTGTGTTTTGAAGGTTAGAAAAGCAGAGATCATGGTGTGAACAAGACATAGGTATAGTGAGAGGTGTTCTTGGATGTAGGATACCAACTAGAGAAATCAGTAGACGTCTGTGAGGCCTTCTTAACTCAAGGCAAGCTGGTTGCTGCAGCTAAATGGATTTCAAACACCCGGAATCCTGGCCTAGAAGTGAATTGGTCCATAGTTCCTGATGTTACCTGACAACAGTGGAAATACTGGATGCATCAATAGTTGGCTAAATCTTTCAGGTATGAAAAGTAATATGGCTGACTTCACACCTGAGTAAGAGTGAATTATAAGATCAAAACATAATACTTAAAGAAATAACTTACTCAGTAATCAAAGCCTAAAGAAATTGTGCATCCCTAAAAGTGGACAGTCTTTGGTAAACTTAGCATATCAAATGCAAACTCATAATGGAAAAACTAAATCAAACCAACCAGGAGTAACCCTGCCAATGTGAACGAAAATCCTCCAAATAGTATAGTTTTCTTTTAGCCACTGACATATGGGAAAATTTATGTAGTAAAGCATATGCTTATAAAGTTTCAACGTATATTTAGTGGGGGGAAACAATTTATTATACCAAAAAAAGCATAAATGTATGACAGATGGTAACGCTTTTTTTCTGTTCTTGGCAGGGTCCCTTTTTGGCTGAATGACTTTTGCTACTTAAACCTATGAACATTGTCATTCACACCTATTTTCTGAAATTAAACAGACCGATTCTATGATGAAACCCTTTATAAATTTGGTTACCATATAATTTCTCCCCCTTTTGTGTCATAAATTATCTAGAGTACCACTTTCCTTAGAATAATGAAAAAGGCCAAAACTGGGCAAAAAGCATTCAGTAATAAAACCTTTATTTTAAATTCTTTAAATCAATTTTGGAAAACCTTCAATATTTAAATTATTCTGGTAGGACTTTACCAAGGAAACTATAAAAGATTATATTAGAAATATACTCTTCCATCCTGAAATATTTGATTATGGCTTTTAAAATGTTCAATTCCTTTAAATCATTTTCAAAATTATAAAGTATGTATATGGATAGCTAGGCGATAGATCTAGTTGGTTTATCTTCTGAAAATAGGCAAAATTTTTCCTAAGTATATGTGATATAAGACTAGTTTATTGTATTACTTAAATATGCAAACCACTTGTTTAAAGTAAGAAATTTATTTAGTAGATAAAGGAGTGAAAGAATGTACTGTATATGCAGATGGAAGGCAAGGTAAAGGGTGAACTCAGGATCACACTAGATCTCAGCAACGGGTAGTGGGGAGGCAGGGGTTAGATCTTCCTGCCTCTCACAGTGGCCAGCATTGTGTATTGCCTCCTTGAAAGTAGCAAGGTTGTTTTCTCAGGCAGTTTCAGAAAGGCTGGCTGGTGTTAGAGTTATTAAAAGGTGATTCTCAGATGAAAATTATCAATAATGGTAACCCCGGCTGCTATAGCAAACCTCAATATTTCAGCAGCTTTAAGAAAAAAATTTAATTCTCACCTACATAATCGTCCCAAGCAAATGCCTTTGGTGGGAGAGGCAGGATGATTCTCAGGGGAAGGGGAGACCTCTGTGTCACAGCAATCATTCAGAGAGAAGGTTTTCAATGCCACCCCAATATAGAGCAAAAAGGGTATACACAATGCTGGGAGACATTTTTCAAAGCCAGACTTAGCTAGAACTCAGTCACATGTTCATATCTAAGAATAAGGAAGGCCAAAAAGTGTCTGACTCACATATCAGGAGAAAAGAAAAGGAAATGTTTGATAAACAACTAGACAGTTTTTGGTCACAATAAGTATTGCAAACAAATTATTGCTGCCAGTATTGTGGTTGGACAGCTGTCACTTGTAAGAAATACAGAGATAGTGACGCTATCTCTGCAATTTTTAAATAACACTTAATTTTACTTTTTTCTTCTGCATATTCCATTTTTTCTCTTTATCTGCAACTTATTTTATTAATCATCTGCTAGTGATTTGGCTGAAATGATTGCAGGTAATAGTTTATTTTGAAGTGTGCATTCACATTCAAGAAGAGCGAAAATTAGTAATGTAGCATGACATGCACAAACAGCTAGTTAAATTTTTTATAAAACATACTGGAATGCCAACAAACTTTTTACTACCTTGTAAATAAAAAAGCAGAACTTTTTTCACCCAGTTGAAAACTATGAGAAAAACTTGATTAAAATTCAGAATGATATAATTAATGATTAGGTAGATTTTTTTGTGTGTGGATGGAAGAGACACAACTTTATTTTCCAGCCATAATACAAAGAAAAATTTCGTCTTACAAATGCTAAGAAAATTTTAGTGAAGAACAAAATTTTGGAGAAAATACTATGAAAATTAATAGCAGCCTAGGTGTTGCTATGGAGACTCTCAAGAAAATCCTTTTTTGGCAGATCTCTCTGGCCTAACCATGCATCAGTTATTTTATTCTCAAGACAAGAGAGGGCTTCCAGATGTAAATTATCTAGCCCTATGGCTAGGCTGCCATGGGATCTGTCTGTTCCCTCCCAAGAAGATGAACTGTGCTTATTCCAGTAAGAAATAAAAACTTATATTTTTCAGTAAAGTGTCTGTGAAAGACTCTTTCTAGAAATTCTTTTTCCTTAATATAATGGTCCCTTGGTATCCACCAGGAATTGCTTCCAGGACCCCTCACATTCCCCAATAGAAAAATGTCTGATATTGAAGTCCCTTAATAAAGTGGTCTAGTATTTGCATATAACCTATGCACATCCTCTCCTATACTTTAAATCCTATCTAGATTACTTATAATACCTAATATTATGTAAATGCTTTAAGATAGTTGTTACACTGTATTTTTCTTTATTTGTATATTTATTTATGTTTTGATATTTTGGATCCAAATTTGGTTGAATCCAGGGACGAAGACCCGTGACAATGTGAGGACTGACTGTATTTGTATTAAAGAATTAAGAGTGTAAAGAGAAACTTCCTTTCATGGTCTAAATAATGAACAAAACTTGAAATCATCATGAAAAGTGCCCCCTAAATGAAAAAGGATGCTAGTGGCTGGACATCACTATCCCCCTTCCCTCAATTTATTCCTCAAAAAAATTAAAAGGGTTAGCAATGAAAAGGTTAAGAACATTCCCCTGTGGAAGGTCACCCATTCCTCACGTTGTGCCCAGTGAAATTAAGCTTCTGGCTCGCATTACCTCACTCATCCGGGCCAGTGAGATAGCTGAAGCATCTCACCTCTAGGCAAAGTGCAGGGCCTTAATGGCTAGTTAGGCCCTGGTCAGTGCTGCATTTTATATGACAAAGGAGACAGCTACACTTTTGATTGTGCTCTGCCCCCGGGTGTCCTCAAATTTGTCTCACTGCAATAAAAAACAAAAGTAAATCTAGCTCCAGAAGAGGGTATCCCTCATTTTGGCAGGCCTAAAATAGTAGACAACAGTGTAGAAATCATCCACACTACATCTGTGACTCAGATTATCCTGGGATCTAATCCTGGCACCATCAATCAAACACTGTGGGAATTGGGATAAGGTGGTTGTGAGGATTAAATGAAATAATCTTGTACAGCATACAACCACTGCTCAAGAAACAATGGCTTTTATTACTGTCATTATTTTGGGAAATTTGTCCAACCAGGATATTTTAGATATTGATGTGTGCAGGGTGTGAAAAAGAGAAAAAAGAAATATTCTACTTACCAATCAATAAAAGGCAGTTTAAAGGAACTGGAGCCCTTTGGGCAGAGAAGTACATGAATCCCATCTACAATTAAATAAGGAGTCACTAGGAAGGGTGATTGGGTTTGTTTACTAAGGCCCTACAGCTGAACTACGACCAGGGCAGAGTGTAGAGGTCAAGGAGAGACGAATTTGGCTTCATATAGGAAGCACTTGGGTCAGATTAGAGCGGTTGGGAACAAAACGGCATGGGCTGCCTCCTGAAGGCGTCAGTGTTCCAATCCGGGTCACTCAGGATCGGAAGAAATCTTGGTGGAGGAGTCCTGGATGGGATTCCAGAGATTTAGAGTTTCTAGACAGCGCCTCAGACCGTAGAAGAACGTAGCCCGACCTGCCAAGGCCAGCCTCGTCCTGCCCTCCACCACTTGTTCAGCTTTCCGGCTGAAAAGTCCTCAACTTTGACCGGGGAATTAGGAACTCCGCCCCCAAGCGCCGCGCGCTCGGAAACTCCGTTGCTATGGAGACGGAAGCGGTTGAGCCAAGGAGGGGAGCCGACGTCGTTCAGGAACGGGGCGTGGCTTCGGTTACCGTGGTAGCAGGGACGCGTAGGCTGGGCCTGAGCCCAGTTTAGACGCCAATGCTCCTCCCGTCCTTTGCATGGCACCCAAGAAAGAGAAAGGCGGGACTGTGAACACCAGTTCTAAGATATGGGAACCCTCGCTCATAGCTGCACAGTTCAATCAGGTGAGCCTTGAGCCCTTGAAGCCCTCTCTGCCCCCGGAAATGCCAGAGGCCCTGCCACACCCTCCCCCTCTCATCAGTATCTTTGAGGCCTGAAGGTTCCGGGACCCAGGGTCCCAGGGACAGGGAGTGCCTGATAAACGAGCAGAACTTAAGGGAAGAAGGAAGGGAATACCCACCAAGTGAGTCAGTGTGATTTCAAAGGCAGGTGAGAGCTGCGTGGTGGGGAAGAGAGGAGGTGTCGTTCTAACGCCTCCAGGCCTTTTTCAGTGAAGTCGTACAGATGGCACTCCACAATTGTACTGGAGGTTTTTTTTTTAGTGGGCTTTTCGTTTCCTCCTGACACCTTTTAAAGGATGAGAATCTTGTCAAATCTTCTGTGGCCTAGCCTGTAATAGGGCTTTAATAAATGCTGAGTGAAAACAGACGCGGAGTGCCTAGAATTACATTGTATTTAGTACAAGGGAGCTTTGTGTAGATAGGAAAAGAAGATTTTTTAATGTAATGCCCTGATCCCACTCTATTAAAGCTTTGACATATTTTGAAGGTGTGGGAGATCAGAGCAATGAGGGGTTGGCAGCCAACTTACCCACAGGATGCCACAAAGGCACCAGGCAATCTACAACCCACCTGCCACAGGACTTCAAAGTGCACGAGACTCCAGAACTCACTGGCTCCCCACCCACCTTCAGTGAATGAGGAGCCCAATAGCTCTTGTCACCTGCGGCTGGAAATCCCCTTCTACATTAAGCTGTTTCTAAGCACAGAAAAGAAAGGTTGTTTCTGGAAATTCCAGCCCACCATTGTGAACTGCTTTAATAAGTGGGGGTTAAAAAAAGTATTTTTTTCATTTTATATGTGTCTATATGGTGCACTAGAGAGTTAGTTCTTAAAGGGAAAATGGATCTAAAGTCTTGTGTTGCCCTCATGAGAAATTTTTACCTATTTGTCTTTATTTTCCACTATGATTGTTTTTTCCTATTAACAGCAATTCTGTTTGATAAGGAAATTAGTCCTGATGAAGAATTTCATGAAAGTGGTTATGATACTCTTGGTGCTGATGTGATATCATGGAATTTTGGGTCCTTTCTATAACTTTAGTAATGCCGGATGTCAACTCAGTAATCCCCAGTTACTTTCTCAAATTCTCAAAGATGTTTTTCAAAGCACTTTGTAAAAGCACCCTCTCTTTTGCTTTTATAAGTCAGCGCTAGCCAAAATAATTTTTTCTCCCTTTTTTTTTTGAGATTGTATAGGCCAAGTTTGGTCTTGGAGTGAACATTTCTGCTTGAATTATAAACTGCTGAACAACGGGGTTTGATGGAGGTGCTGACACTGCATTAGCTTTAGTGTTGCAAATATGAAGCTATAATTTTCCTAGTTGAATGGAAAACCTAAAGGCACTATTTGTCCTCATGGCTTGAAAACCTGAAATAATATTCAGCTTTCTTGATCCTACTCAAACAATATAACTTCAATAAATCTTATGTATTAATAGAAAGAATTTGAACTCAAAGTAATATGTACTTTTAACTATAAAGAGTGAACTCCATTTTCTTCAGTTTGTTGGAACACATGTTTTTTTATTGCAGGAAAAAGACAACTACCCTCCATCTCCTCTCACATTTTTCTCTGCTTGATTTCATGTCTGATCCAAAAGGATAATTCCCAGATTAACCCAGCAGTTCAATGCCCAGAGGCATGCCCTAACCATCAATGCAACGCACTCTGATTTAGGTTACACATGACTGTGGATGTGTGAGTCTTGAGCACACGTAGTGTACTCTACTGTTTTAGTATCCAGAGAGTTTCTTTCCATACACTTGTTATTCATATCGAAGTATGTGTGGTTGAGTGTGTGTGCTAGTGTGTGTGTGTTGTATTATGTGTGTGTGTTGGGGGTGGGGGAGGAGGAAAGAATTCCTGCAGTTTTCCATAAACCAGTTTTTAGAATTAACTTATTGGATAATCCAAATCAACAGTATTTTTGAACTCATGTTCATATTGGGTAGGCTTTAAAGAGAATAAACAAGTTCACAATTTGGTTTTATTGAATTTACCTTGTATCACTGTCTCAGATTGTCCTTTTAGGCTGGAGTAATTGTCAATTTTTTCATACATTTTAGTTGGTTTTCAATATAAAATGATAGCAAATAATACAAAGCATTCTATCGCTAAGTACTAAATGATTAAATAGAGGCTAGAGGTTAGGAAGATAAATATGGGCTGGGATAGTCAGGAAACGCTTTGTAAAATGTTTGACTTCACCTGGGCCCTAAGCAATGGGTAGAATTTGAACCGGTAGAATGAAGGGGCATGATTATTTTAAGTAGGGAGACTAATATGCGCACTAAGTAAATCTGACACATTTAGATTGGGAGAAAAATGTAGGTTAGACCACTTCTGGGTATACATTACTCCTAAATTAATTCCGTCAAACAAATGGTCATTTACTCTCTTTGCTATACCAAAATATTTAACTTATTGATATAGATGAAATATCACACCTCAAATTATATAAAAAGAAAATATTTAGGTACATTGGCAATAAGATTATAAAAATATCCTTTTGTGTTAGTATATATGTGACATAGACATTATATTTATGATCTCTAGCAGCATTAGAAAATCAAAGACACCTTGGTGTCATAGAAATTAAAATCTTTCCAGGCAATGGTCAAGGCAGGCTCTATTGGACACAGTGAGAGGAACAGGTGTGAGCCTTAGCACTCAGTACTAATTAAACAATATTAATTCCCTATCCTTCCCTCTCCTCAGTCCCTGGAAGCTGCCATTGTACTTTCTGTTTCTCCGAATTTGACTACTTTAGGTGCTTCATGTAAGTGGAATCATATAGTATTTGTCTTTTTGTGACTCTTATTTTACTTAATGTCCTCAAGGTTCATTCATTCATACTGTAGCATGTATCAGAATTTCTTTACTTTTCACAGTTTATTTATTCATTCATTCATTGATGGGCACTTGGGTTGCTTTCACCTCTTGGCTATTGTGAGTACTGCTGCTGTTAATGTGGGTATTAACATGGGTGTACAAAAATTTGTTGGAGTCCCTGCTTTAAAAACATTTGGGTATGTATGCAGAAGTAGAATTACTGGATCATATGGTAATTCTGTATATTTAATTTTGTTTTGAGATGGGGTCTGTGCAGCCCAGGCTGGTCTCAAACTCCTGGACTCAAGCAATTCTCCCACCTCAGACTCTCAAAGTGCTGGGATTACAGGATAAGCCACTGTGCCCAGATTTCTTTTTTTAAGGAACTACCATATCATTTTGCACAGTGTCTATATCATTTTACATTCCCACCAACAATGTACAAAGATTTCAATTTCACCACATCTTTGCCAACACTTTTTATTTTTTGTTATTGTTTTATTTTTATTTTTTGGTGAGGTTTGTTTTTGTTTGTTTATTGATTTTGTTTTTGATTTTTTAATAATAGCTGTCCTAACAGATATGAGGTAATATCTCATTGTGGTTTAGATTTTCATTTCTTTAATGACAAGTGATGATGAGCATCTTTATTCTTTGTCTCTTATAACAGCTTTTGACTTAAAGTCTTTTTTGTGTTGTAGTTGCTTAACCTCCCCTGCTCTCTTTTAGTTACTATTAGTATTTGCATGGAATATCTTTGTCTGTCCCTTTACTTTCAACCTATGTATATCCTTATATCTAAAGTGAATCTCTGCCGACAGCGTATACTTCAGTTTTCAATTTTGTTTGTTGTTTTGTAATCCATTCTGCCAGTCTCTGTTTTGTTGTTGTAGGGTTTAATACATTCACATTTAAATTAATTACTGGTATGAAAAGATTTACTTTTGCCATTTTATTATTTGTTTTCTATATGTCTTACAGATTTGTTGTGTCCTTTGTTCCCTCCATTAGTGTCTTTATTTAGTTGATTTTTTTTTTTAGTGACATGTTTAGAATACCTTCTCATTTTCTTCAGTGTATATTCTATAGATATTTCCTTTGTGGTTACCATGGGGATTACATATAATATCATAAAGTTATAATAATCTGTCTTAAATTGATACCAACTTAATATCAATTTCTTATGTAAATTTACAGCGTCACCTCCTGCATAACTTATGTTATGATGTCACAAATTACGTCTTTATGTACCCACTAGCATAGATTTATAATTATTTTTACACATTTTTCTTTAAATCCTGTAGAAAATAAAAAGTGGATTTACAAATCAAAATTACAGTAATACTTTTTAAAATAAATTTGTTCATACATTTTTTTTTTTTACCAAATAACTTTATATTTTCATATGGCTTTCAGTTACTGTCTAGCATCCTTCATTTCAGCTTGAAGGACTCCCTTTAACATTTTTTTATCCATTTTATTTTTTTATTCATAAATAATAGAGGTACACATTTTAGAGGTATATGTGATACTTTAATACAATCATGTAGTTTGAAAAGATCAGATGACTATAACTAGGATATTCATCACTTTGAATATTTGTCTTTTCTTTATACTAGAAACACTCAAATTATTCTCTTCTAGCTTTTTTGAAATATATGATAGATTATTGTAAATTATACTCACCCTACTGATCTATTAAACACGAGGCTTATTTCTTCTATCAAACTGTATATTTGTACCCATTAAGCAAACTCTCTTTATGCCCCTTCCTTGCTACTTTTTTCAGCTTCTGTTAACTTTCATTCTACTATCTTCATGAGATCTACTTTTATATTTCCCACATAAGAGTGAGAACATATGATATTTATCTTTCCCTTATTACACTTAACATAATGAACTCCAATTCCATCC
This sequence comes from Cacajao melanocephalus, assembly GCA_963573385.1. Lineage (NCBI taxonomy): Eukaryota > Metazoa > Chordata > Mammalia > Primates > Pitheciidae > Cacajao > Cacajao melanocephalus. The sequence goes on along the minus strand of CAUYLG010060994.1, from coordinate 3,972 downwards.
TTGTTGCTACAAAGGATAGGATTTCATGTTGTATGCCTAAATAGTATTCCACTGTGTATATGTATCACATATACAGTTTTCTTTATTGATTCATCTGCTGATGGACACTTAGATTGATTCCATACTTTGGCTATTGTGAATACTGCTGCAATAAACATGGAAGTGCAAATCTCTCTTCAATACATTGATATCCTTTCTTTTGGCTATATATCAAGTAGCAGAACTGCTGGATTATATGCTGGTTCTATCATTAGTTTTTGAGAAATCTCCATATAGTTTTCTATAGTGCCTGTACTAATTTACATTCTCATCAACAGTATACAAGAGTTCCCCTTTCTCCACATCCCTGCCAACACTCATTATTCCCTGTCTTTTTGATAAAAGTGATTTTAACTGGGGTAGCATGATATCTCATTGTGGTTTTGATTGGCATTTTGATAACCACATGATATCTCATTGTGGTTATGATTGGCATAATCTGATGATTAGCGATGTTGAGCATCTTTTTATATACCTTTTGGTAATTTGTACATTTTTTGAGAAATGTCTATTTGAATCCTTTGCCTATTTTTAAATCAGATTTTTTTTCCTATTTAGTTGTTTGAGCCCCTTAAATATCTGGTTATTAATTTTTTGTCAGATGGATAATTTGCAAATATTTTATCCTACTCCATGAGTTGTCTTTTCACTTTGCTGATTGTTTTCTTTGCTGTGCAGAGCTTTATAGCTTGATATGATCCCACTTCTCTATTTTTGCTTTGGTTGCTTATGCTTTTGAGTTCTTACACAAAAAACATTTGCTTAGACCAATGTCCTGAAGCATTTCTCCAATGTTTTCTTTTAATAATTTCATAATTTCAGGTATTAGATTTAAGTCTGCAATCCATTTTGATTTGATTTTTGTATATGGAGAGAGATAGGGGTCTAATTTCCTTCTTCTGCATATGGCTATCCCAGCATTTATTTCACATTTATTGAAGAGACTGTCCTTTTCTATTGTATGATCTTGGCACTTTTGTTGAAGATGAGTTTACTACAAATTCTGTTCCATTGGTCTATGCGTTCAGTTTTTTATTGTTGTTGTTGTTGTTTGGGTGTTTTGTTTTGTTTTTGAGATGGAGTCTTGCTCTGTCACCAGGCTGGAGTGCAGTGGTGTGACCTTGCCTCACTGAAACCTCTGCCTCGCAGTTCAAGCAATTCCCCGGCCTCAGCCTCCCAAGTAACTGGGACTACATGCACATGCCACCATGCCTGGCTAAGTTTTTGTATTTTAGTAGAGACGACATGGTGATTTGTTCACTGTATTTTGAAATCAGATAGTTTGATGCCTCTAGCTTTGTTCTTTTTGCTTAAGAATTTTTTGGTTCTCCTGGGTCTTGTGTGGTTCCATATAAATTTTAGGATTCTTTTTTCTATTTTTGTGAAGAATGTCATTAGTATTTTAATAGAGATTGCATAACTGTAAATTCTTTTGGATAATATGGACATTCTACAGTATTAATTATTTCAGTTCATGAACATGGGATAGCTTTTCTTTTTGGTGTGTATCCTCTTCAATCTCTTACATCAGTGTTTCTAGTTTTACTTGTATAGCTCTTTCATTTCTTGATAAAATCTATTCCTAGGTATTTTATTCCTAGGTATTTACTGCAAATGGGTTTACTTTATTGATTTTTTTTCAGATTGTGTGCTGATGGTGAATATAGGTGCTACCGATTTTTGTATGTTGATTTTGTATCCTGCAACTTTACTGAATTTATCAGTTCTAACAGTTTTTTTGGTGGAATCATTAGATTTTTCTAAGTATGAAATCATGTCTGTAAACAATGCAAATTTGACTTATTTCTTTTTAATTTGGATATCCTTCATCTCCATCTCTTGTCTAATTGTTCTGGCCAAGAGTTCCAGCATTATGTTGAATAAAAGTGGTAAAATTCAGTATCCTTGTTGTCCTATTCCAGGTCTTAGGGGAAAGGCTTTCCATTTCTTCCTAGTCAATATGATTTTAGCTGAGTGTTGGCCTTTATCATTTGAGGTATGTTTTTTCTATATCCAGTTATTAGGGTTTTCATCCTAAATGTATATTAAATTTTATCAAATGCTTTTTCATCAGCTATTGAAATGATCAGATGTGTTTTATTCTCAGTTCTATTCATACAATATGTCACATTTCTTAATTTGCCTATGTTAAGCCATCCTTGTATTCTTGACATAAATTCCACTTGATAATGGTGAATGATCTTTTTAATTTGATGGGAAATTTTTTATTTCAATCTCATTATTCATTTTTGGTTTGCTAAAATTATCTATTTATTCATGGTTCAATCTCAGTAGGTTGTATATGTTAGGAATTTGTCCATTTCTGCTGGGTTTTCCAATTTTTGTTGTTCAGGTGTTCATAATAGTCTCTCATGATTCTTTGCATTTCTATGGCCTTAGTTGTTATATCTCCTATTTTGTTTCCAGGTTTATTTACCTGGGTCTTCTCTCTTTTTTTCCTAAAGGTTTGACAATTTATCTTTTCAAAAGAAACAACTTGTTTTATTCCATTGATCTGTATTTTTTTAGCCTCAATTTCATTTATTCCTCCTCTGATCTTTATTACTTTCCTTCCACTAATTTGAGGTTTGGTTTGTTCTTCCTTTTCTAGTTCTTTGATGTGCGTGACTGATATGGTTTGGCTCTGGGTCCCTAACCAAATCTCACCTTGAATTGTTATCCCCATAATCCCCATGTGTCAAGGGAGAGGCCAAATGGAGATAATCGAATCATGGGGGTGGTTTTCCTCATGCCATTCTTGTGATAGTGAGGGAATCTGATGAGATCTTATGGTTTATTATAAAGATCTTATGGTCTTATGTTCCCCCATACTAGCTCATATGCTTTCCCACCTGCTGCCATGTAAAACATGCCTTTGCTTTTCCTTCATTTTTTGCCATAAGTTTCCTGAGGCCTTCCCAGCAATGGAGAATTGTGAGTCCATTAAATTTCTTTTCTTTACAAATTACCCATTCTTGAGTATTTCTTCATAGCAATATGAGAATAGACTAATACAATGATTAAATTGTTTTATTTGAAGTCTTTCTAGTTTATGGATACAAGTGTATTTCAGTAAATTTCCTCTTAATATCGCTTTTGCTGTATCCCATAGATTTTAGTATGTTTTTCCATTTTCATTTGTTTCAAGAAATTTTTTAATGTTCTTAATTTTTTCATTAACCAGTTTAACATTCAGAAGCAAGTTAATTTCCATGTGTTTGTGTAGTTTTTGAGATTTCTCTTGCTATTGATTTCTAGTTTTATTCTTTGTGGTCAGAAAAGATGCTTGATATAATTTCTACTCTTTTTAATTTGTTGAAACTTGTTTTGTGGCCTAAGATATGATCTATACTGGAAAGTGTTCTGTGTGCTCCTAAAAAGAATGTATTTTCTGCACTATTTGAGTGAAATGCTGTATAAATATCAGGTGGGCCTATTTGGTATAGCGTGTGTTTTAACTCCATTATTTTTTGGTGATTTTTTTTGTCTGGATTATTTGTCCATTACTGACAGTGGGTCCTCTACTATCATTGTATTACAATCTATCTCTCCCTTTATAGCTATTAATGATTGCTTTATATACTTGGGAGTTCTGATGTTGGATGCATAGATATTTATAACTGCTATACTCTCTTGCTGTATTGAAACCTTTATCATCATATAGTGACCTTCTTTGTCTCTTTTTACAGTTATGATGTGTAGTTTTTTTAACCTTATATAAGTATAGCTATTCTTGTTCTTTTTTTTAGTTTCAGAGTGCATGAAATATTTCTTCACTTTCAGAGTATGCATGTTTTTTTTTAATTTTTATTGTATTTTAGGTTTTGGGGTACATGTGAAGAACATGCAAGATTGTTGCATAGGTACACACGTGGCAGTGTGATTTGCTGCTTTCCTCCCCTTCACCTATATCTGGCATTTCTTCCCATGCTA
>CAUYLG010060989.1:0-16159 GCA_963573385.1 Cacajao melanocephalus | reverse complement strand
TTTTTCTCAGTATCATATTACACCTATTCTGAAAGTGACTATATAATTGGAAGTAAATCACTCTTCAGCATTTGCATAGCATTTCACAGACTTAAATGAAATACTGGTTGGCTGTTTGTTTGTTATTTTCTTCCCTTATTCTTTCCTGTCTCTGTTGTTAAGTACAATTATCGGTACAATTATCGGAATAAAAGAGGTTTTTAATACCTATTCGTAGATTGTATTCCACCCTGGGCAATAGAGCAAGAATTCTGTTCTCTCTCCCCCTTTTTTCTTTCTTCTTCTTTCTTTCTCTCATAAAACAAAACAAAACAAAACAAAAAAAATGGTCACTGAAGCATGGAATGGAATTTTGTGATTTTTTTCTTCTGTTTGCATGCTGGGGGAGGTATTTTCAAAATGTTTTAAATAAGAATAGTATATCAAATTTCTTTTTGTAAGAAAGGAAAAATAAACAGCACACTTCATACTTTAAAAAATTGATTATTTTTTCTCCCACTGATTCAGTAGACTGGTTAGACATTTACGTCCTTGCCAGGCCTTTATGTAATCAAAATTTCTAAAGAATTTGCATTTACTTATGAGAATCTCTAGTCATGTGATCACATTTTTGAAAACTTTTTATTATGGAAAATTTCTAATATATACAAAGCAGAAAAGCAAAATGCACTCATGTACTCATTGCCCAGCTTCCATGGTAATCATCGTTCTACCATCTATGTTTTACCTATGAATAAGTTTTCCCTTTTTGTTTCTTTTGTTTTTTAAGAGACAGGGTCTCACACTGTCACCCAGGCTGGAATACAGTGGTGATCACAGCTCACGGCAGCCTCGAATTCCTGGGCTCAAGTGATCTTCCTGCCTCAGTCTCCCAAGTAGCTAGCACTACAGGCACACACCACCATACTTGCCTAATTTTTTTATTTTTTTGTAGAGATAAGGTCTTGCCATGTTGCCCAGGCTGGTCTCAAATTCTGGCCTTAAAGGGTCCCTTCTGCCTTGGTCTCCCAAAGTGCTGGGATTACAGTTGTGAGTCACTGTGCCTGGCCTTGAATAAGTTTCTTAACATTTCTGAGGCTCAATATGTTTTCAATGCCAGGTAGTAACTTAAAGCTTAAAAGGTGTGTGTGTGGGCCGGGGAGGGAGGGGGCGGTGGTGGTGGGGTGGTGTCAGAGAGAAGAGGCGGGGAGATGAGAGAGAGATAACTAAATGCTCATTTCTCTTTTATTTTCCTCTAGCTGTGCTGTGAGCAACTTGAAAAAAGTTTCCCTTGAGCTTGGTGGCAAGTCTCCACTTATAATATTTAATGACTGTGAACTTGACAAGGCTGTGCGAATGGTAAGAGTGGGTCAAATTCAAGTAAATACATGCCTGGGCTGGGCGGAGTGGTTCACGCCTGTAATCCCAGCCCTTTGGGAGGCCGAGGCAGGTAGATCACCTGAGGTCAGGAGACCTGCCTGGCCAACATGGTAAAACCCCATCTCTAGTAAAAATGCAAAAAAATTAGCTGGGTGTGGTGGCGGATGCCTGTATTGGCAGCTACCTGGGAGGCTGAGACAGCAGAATCGCTTGAACCTGGGAGGTGGAGGTTGCAGTGAGCTGAGACCACGCCACTGCACTCCAGCCTGAGTGACAAGAGCGAGACTCTGTCTCAACAACAACAACAAACAGGTGCTTGCTTCTAAAGCATCTTTCACCTCCTTCTTTACCAGAGGCCTTAAAATGAGATTTGGTTTTTGTCTAGTTATAAATTAAAAGCATCCTTTTTATGCTTAGATTTGGGAATACTTAGAGCACTTAGTTTTTTAAAATAAAGTCTTTATGATAACCCTACTAAGGTGTTTTTAAAAAGGATGCAAGTCAGAGCAGGCATGTAAAAAAGTTCAAAAGATATTCTATTAGGGCTTCTAGCTTCTCCCTCCTTTCCCACAACATCTCATCCAATCAGCCTGAACGGTCCTATTTTTACCTGTTCTGCACACTGAGCTTCTGGTAAGAGTTTTAAACACAACAAAGGGTTTCATATTTAACAAGTAATTGGCAACATCAATTTCCCGGTTTTGGCAATGTCCTATGGTTTTTTAAGATGTTATCATAGGGGAGGCTAGCTAAAGGGCATACAGGAACTCTTATACTATTTTTGCAACACCTTGTGAGCCTTAAACTACTTCAAAGCGTAAAGGCTAATTTTAAATAAAATACAAAAGTTAAAAAAAAACCATTGGCCTGGTTCTCATTCTTCACATCTGAGATATAGGCATAAAATGAGTCAATGGTTGGCATAGGTTGTGCTAAGCTTTCTTGTAATTCTGGAGGAAACTTATGGTCTTCCCAGTTCTGTACAACCCTCCAGCTATGCACTAAGCAGACTCTGTTCACCATTCCCCCTAAATGTCATCTTAATGAACACTCACAGCCAAAGCTCATCATGTAAGCAACCCAAAGAGAATGGAGTGGTCTGGGAGTGAAGAAGGGCCATGTGCCCCTGCACCCAGGGCCTTTGAGTAGACTGTGAGGTTTCAGTGACAGACAATGGCTGGGGGTACACGAACTGACTTCAGGGGTCGGGACTCCCCTGGATGTCTGGATTAGAAATGTATAACCTTAAAGAGTCTTCGTTTTGGCTGGGCACAGTGGCTCACACCTGTAATTCCAGCACTTTGGGAGGCCAAGGCAGGTGGATCACGAGATCAGGAGTTTGAGACCAGCTTGACTGACATGGAGAAACCCTGTTGCTACTAAAACTACAAAAATTAGCTGGATGTGGTGGCGCACACCTGTAATCCCAGCTACTCAGGAGGCTGAGGCAGGAGAATCACTTGAAACTGGAGGCGGAGGTTGCAGTGAGCCGAGATCGTGCCACTGCACTCCAGCCTGGGCAACAGAGAGAGACTTAGTCTGGAAAAACAAAACAAAACAAAAAAAGAGTCTTTGTTTTAACCATTTAAGAACCCCAAACCCAAGATGGTCAGTGTATTTTTGTAATGTTTAAAGGTAAAATGTATGCACAGGAAAAACATGTTATTTCAAAGCATTCATTGTATTTTTTGTTTTTGAGATGGGATCTCACTATGTTGCCCAGGCGAGTCTTGAACTCCTGGACTAAAGTGATCCTCCTGCCTTGGCCTCCCAAGTGGCTGGAATTACAGGTATGAGCCACTGTACCCAGCCACATCCATTTGTAAACTACAGTCCAGAGAGGTTTCCTGCAGGTGAATTAGAAACTGGATTTATAAAAAGGGAAAATGAACAAAATTCATCAGTCTTCCAAATCTGTCATTTTTGAGTATCATCATTTCAAAGATTTCTCAAACTTCTCCCTGAAAAATAGTAGTTCTTTCATGAGGGAGTTAGAGAGGCTTTCTAAATATTTATGATTCATGGCTGGGCATAGTGGCTTATGCCTGTAATCCCAGCACTTTTGGAGGTCGAGGTAAAAGGATCACTTGAACCACGGGGTTCATGACCAGCCTGGGCAACATGGCGAGACCCTATCTCTACAAAAAAAAAAATTAGCCCGGCGTGGTAATGTGCACCTGTGGTCCCAGCTACTAGGGAGACTGAGATGGGAGGATCACTTGAGCCCAGGAAGTTGAGGCTACAATGAGCCATAATCACACCACTGCACTCCAGCCTGGGTGACAGAGAGAGACACTGTCTTAAATAAACAAACAAATAAATAAATAATTTATGATTACACAATCTAATGTAGAAATTATTAAAAGCAAAACTTGGTATACAAGTTATTACACTTAAATTTATAGAATAATCTAGATTTTCTAGGCCAAGGCAGGAGGATTGCTTGAGCCCAAGTGTTGAGACCAGCCTGGGCAACATAGTGAGACCTTGTCTCTACAATAAATAAAAATTTAAAAATTAGCCAGGTAAGGTGGTGCACACCTGTAGTGCCAGCTACTTGGGAGGCTGGGGTGAGGAGGAGAGAGAGACTATTTCTGAAAAATAAACTAAAAAAGAGAAGAATCTAGATTTTATTTTAATACCAAATTTGTTTCTAATGGTACATCTCTACTATTACACATACAGTTTTTGAAATGCTCATGGACCAAAAGGGGGAAAGGATAAACAAAATCTCTCAAATCATGCTAAATCAAAACAGAGGGTCTCCAAGAAGCTCTCATCACTAACAAGGGGATTTTCTATGACTTCTCTATGTGGTCTGCTGTCTTCCAAAAACAACTGATTCCCTCTGTGTACAGCTTTATGAGAATCTTGACTTCTCAAGTGATGTTAGCAATGTTTTCTCTTCTCCTGCTCAAGGGCATGGGGGCAGTATTTTTCAACAAAGGAGAGAACTGTATTGCTGCTGGGCGGTTGTTCGTGGAAGAATCCATCCACGACGAATTTGTGACAAGAGTGGTGAGGCGCCTTCACATTTACCCTATGAGTTGTTTAGAGATTGCTTTTACTTGAAAAACCATACTTCTAGGATTGCTAATGAATGTTCAGGTGTGATAACAGTATTGTGATTATGTTTGAAAAAATCAGTCCCTAATATTTTTTTTACAGCTACATATTGGCATACTTACAGATTAAATCATATGATGTCTGAAATTTGCTTCAAAATAACCCAGGAGGACAGGAAGTGAGTAGGGAAATAAATTGGCCAGGAGTTGGTAGTTGTTGAAGCTGGGTGATGAGTACATGGGGTTTCATTATATTATGTGTCTATTTTCATATGTGTTTATGACTTTTTATAGTAAAAAATTAGAGGTTTATATAAAAACCTGATAAATTATACTGAAGAGCTATTATACCTTACTCTACATTTGTATTAAATTACATCCTCGACACTTGTGAGAATTATACTCCTAGACTTTTATAGATCTCTAAATAAGCTATGAGAGATACAGCACTAGATCCTTACAAATCCCCAATTACAGTTGACATGATAGCATATTTCTTCCACTAAAATAACTAACGAAATAAACAGCCCCAGTACATTGATCATGACTCCATAAATATGGGACTAAAACTCATGTATAGAACTGTTAAGATGAATTATGTGGCTAAAATAAACCCTAACTTATACTATATCATTATGAAGGTAGTATTAATCATGAATTTGCTTATATTTGCAAAACCAGTACCCAGATATTTTTTCCCCAGAGCCAATTCTCTATACCCCAACCCACCCAAAAAACAAAGGTATTCTTTCTTCATGAGAGTGAGTAACAAGGAAGTCATACAGAGATGCAAATGGAGGACAGTCAGGTAGGCAGTGGTTGCCTCCTGAACATCACAGTGTAATTTAATTTTGCATCTCATTAAAATACAGTCTGCAGTACTACATGTCATGGGCTTTCACAATCAGCTACAACTTGTTGAAATTTCAAACACTGAGACTAGAAATGTCAAGGATTTGCTACATCAACAAGCATGTTTTACACACATGCTGTTTGTATTCATTCGTCAACAGCATTTCTTGAGCACCTACTTAGTACCAAACACTGCATGCTGGGAATATAAAGGTGAACAAGGCAGACAGGGTCCCTGGCCATTCAGAGCTTCTCATCCAGTGCAGAACCCTGGGGAAGGCACTAAGAGATTATGGCCAGGCCTAAATTCAAAATCGTGGACCTCCTGGGTCATGGTAACTCCCATTCTTCTTACCAGAATTGGACCTTACATTAGAAGATGCAGAAATAGATTAAGATAACTGAGGAGTACAAGAGGTAATTACAAAGACATGTCAGTGATGAACACTGTGCAGTAAAGACTGTTTTTCATCAGGGCATTCTAGTGAGTCATCTGGGATGGCTAGACCATGAGAATTTTATAACGGCAGTCTGTCACATTTGGGGAGGAAAAAAAAAGATAACAATGTGACCATTTTAGAAATTATTTTGCCATGAAGAGTGTAAGTACGTGATATTAATAAACATTTCAGAACCTCAGTTTGCCCTTCTTAATGAATTAACATTTAGGATAATGTTCATACAGTGTATGCAGCTTATGTTTTGCTAGATGATAGTGGTTAAGGACTTGGGATTTCAAGTGGAAAAAAGTCTACCGTATTTAGTGGTTGTATGTACTTACTTAACCCCTTTAGGCCTTAGTTTCTTCTTCTGGGAGGCTGAGGTGGGAGGATGATTTGAGCTTGGAAGTTTGAGGTTGCAGTGAGCTATCCCATGCCACTGTGATCCACCCTGGACGACAGAGTGACTGAGACCCTGCCTCCACAAGGGAAACAAACAACAAACAAACAAACCACCTACCTCCAGTGCTAGTATAAAGACTAAATGACAACACATTGAAAAACACCTTAGTATAGCACCTACCACAAGTTTAGAAATGAAACTCTGTTACTATTGTTATTAACAGTGAATTGTGTTTTTATGGACTGGGTAACATACAGGTAGAAGAAATTAAAAAGATGAAAATTGGCGATCCACTTGACAGATCCACTGATCATGGGCCCCAAAATCATAAGGCCCATCTGGAAAAGCTGCTGCAATACTGTGACACTGGAGTCAAAGAAGGGGCCACTTTGGTATATGGGGGAAGACAAGTCCAAAGGCCAGGTAAGATCACCTCTGTGGGGGTTTACTGGGTGCCCCCTTCTTCAGTTGCAATGGACAGTGGCAGTTTGAGACCAGCCTGACCAACATGGTGAAACTCCAACTCTACCAAAAATTAGCCCAGTGTGATGGCATGCACCTGTAATCCCAGCTACTGGAGAGGCTGAGGCACGACAATCACTTTAACCTGGGAGGCAGGTTAAAGTGAGCTGAGGAGATTGCAGTGAGCTGAGATCAAGCCACTGTACTCCAGCCTGGGCAACAGAGTGACACTCTGCCTCAAACAAAACAAAACAAAATAAAAAAGGAGAGACAACTGGATAATGTGTCTCCTGATGGAATAAAACGTATAATACACAGTATACCTATGAGTGTTCCTGCCAAAAAAGCTCAAGTGAGTCTAATTATACCTTTAGGTCAAACTTTCTATTCATAAGAACTATAGTAGGAAGGGGGGAAGGAACAGGAAGTTATTTTTTAGTGGGTATAGAGTTTCAGTTTTATAAGCTGAAAATAGTTTTGAAAATGGATGGTGGTGAAGGTTGCACATTATGAATTTCATAACACTGAGCTGTACAATTAAAGATGGTTAAGATGGTAAATTTTATGTGTATTTTACCACAATAAAAATCACTGGAAAAAAAAAAGAAATATGAGATAGAGAAACAAAGATCACCCAAAGGAAGCAATGATAACTCCAGAAAGAAAGGGAATGTATAGAACAACTGACCCAGTCTCTTTAACATGACAGTGGAATAAAAAATAAGGAAAGGACAAAATGGAGAAATGTTTTAGAGTAAAAGAGCCTTAAGAGCTAGATCTAAACACCAAATACAATGTGTAGAAGAATTTGAATCCTAACGCAAACAAACCAACTGTGAAAAAGCTAATTTCTAGACACAAGGAAATTAAAATATAAACTTGGAATAAAGAATAATTATTGATTTTGTTAAGCATGACACTATATAGTGGTTATATAAGAAATATCCTTATTTTTTTACAGATTTGTACTGAAATACTTAGGTGTTAAGATTATGATATCTGGAATTTGCTTTAAAATATTTCAACAAGGAAAAGATAAATATAGCAAAATATGGATACCTATTTTACCATTCATTATACTGTTTTCTCTACTTTTATATAGGTTTCACATTTCATAATAAAGACATTAAAAAATAACCTGGGCATGCCAACACCAAACAGAGAAATGAAACTCTCCTTGGTTTTACTAAGCCAGAGGAAAATAAAAAATTATAAAGTAAAGAAGTGACAGGACTATTAATTGAAAATGACTTAACCTATAGTTGACATTTTTTTCTTTGTTTTCTTCAAAAAGGCTTTTTCATGGAACCAACGGTGTTCACAGATGTGGAAGACCACATGTACCTTGCCAAAGAAGAATCCTTTGGGCCTATTATGGTCATTTCTAAATTCCAAGATGGGTAGGTTCTTCAAACACAATTTTACTTAGGTCTTGACTAGATAACTCATTTTTCCCCCTCTGCCACTAAGCTATATACAGAGCATAAAATTAATGAACATGTAATTTTCTACCATAAGAATAATTAACTTAAGTAATTAGAAGTTATGCTTTTGCTAGCCATTGTAGATCTTAGTGTATGTTTGCTTCTCAGCTTCAATTAATGGCCAAAGTAATGGGCTTTTGGCTGATTAAATTTTAGTTTTTCTGCACTCGACATTTGAGATGTCTGTGGAACAAAGCAAATAACTGAGAAATAACAAAACCAATTTTCACATTTGCATTCCTAGGGTAGATGGCATCTGTGAAATCTTATTTCCCCAAAGAAAGAGTGCTACTGTAATAGGGATATTGCCCCCCAAAGCTTGCTACTCAACTTTTCATAGACATGTTCACAATCATCATATAATCAACTGTAAATGACATGCCGATTTGTGATACTACATGAAACTTTGCAAAGAGTTCAGCTTATCGAAGACAACCAAGTGGTAACTGAGCTCATAAAACAATACTTAATAGAGTGGGGTTTCATGGTATACTGCCCAAAATCTTCAGAATGGCTTTAGATTCATTTCAGCCAATAAGAACTTAAAAACAGAATGGACTTTCTTGGTCTTTGATAAATATAGTATTAAAAAAAAAAAAGACTTTAGGGGACTATAAGGCTTAGTGAGTAACCTTTCGATACATCCGTCCAAGGATGCCTGCTATCCCATTTCTCATTATACATTCTCCCATGGGATAGTCTTGGTGTTAAATGTGCAGACATTAGAAGTCAAGTTTTAAGGGAATCTACTGTAACATAGATAAGTCAAAGCCCCTGTCCTTAAGGAGTTTACTATCTAATAGGGGAGACAGACAAAGAAAGGCAAAGTTAGTCCACAGAGGGTCAGAGGCAGGATGGTGCAGTGGGTCAGAGGACAAACTCTGCCTCCTCTGCTCACTACCTCTGTGAGCTTGGGCCAGTTACTTAACCACTGTACCTCAGGCCTGTAATCCCAACACTTTGCAAGGCCATGATGGGAGGATAGCTTGAGGCCAGGAGTTTGAGATCAGCCTGGGCAACACAGGGAGACCCTGTCTCTACATTTTTTTTTTCAATTAGCTGGGTATGGTGGCACGTGCCTGTAGTGCCAGCTACCTGGGAGGCTGAGGTGGGAGGACTACTTAAACCCAAGGAGATGGAGGTTGCAGTGAGCTATGATTGTGCTACTGCACTGCAGCCTAGGTGACAGCAATACCTGGTACCAAAAAAAAAAAAAAATTAAGTAGATGGCAGTAATGTTTTCCCATTTTTAGCATAGATGGAAAATTTTCAGAACATAAAATGAGTTTTTTGCTTTACATTTAATAAAGTTTTATGTCTTCCTATAAACATACGGACATCGATAGAGTGTTGCAGTGAGCAAATAATACAGAGTATGATTTGGTAACAATGTCTACCTCCTTAGGTCATTCTGAGTATTAAAAAGCCAAGTATTTGCTGTTGCTGCTGCCATCAATATATGCTTGTCATTCCTGTAGATGTAAACAATGTGCAATTGAGCTACGCCGTTTCTTGATAGTCCTCAACAAGAAACGGCATAAAACCATCTTTCTCCCTCTAGTCCATTCTATAAATATTTGGGTCCCTACCATGTGCAATGCATCAAGAAGTGTTAGAATTTTAGCAAAGTCCAAGTTCACTCCAGGTTAGGTTCCAGATTTCTTGTGCAAAAAGAATTTCTTGTGCAATTAAAATTTTGGATAGTCAAGATGCCTTTGAAAATCCCTTCATAAGGCACTACATTGAAACCTGTGCTGTCTCTCAATAAATTCAGCATGAATTTTTCCTCCAGTTTTGGAATAGATTCTGTGTCTTTGCTGGAGCACCAGATGAAATACCCGGCTTGGCCAGGCACAGTAGCTCACGCCTGTAATCCCAGCACTTTGGGAAGCCAAGGTGGGCGGATCACCTGAGGTCAGGAGTTCAAGACCAGCCTGGCCAACATAGTGAAACCCCGTCTCTACTAAAAACACAAAAATCAGCTGGGTGTGGTGGCATGTGCCTGTAATCCCATCTACTTGGGAGGCTGAGGCAAGAGAATCGCTTGAACCTGGGAGGCGAAGGTTGCAGTGAGCCGAGATCATGCCACTGCACTCCAGCCTGAGCGACAGAGTGAGACTCCATCTCAAAAATCAAAGCAAAACAAAACAAAAACCTGGCTTGTATTTGCTGGCCATGTTGTAGAAAATGTGTGCATTTTTAAGCATTAGGATCACACTAGAAGAAGGTGACATAAACTATGACAGGCACATTAGAACTGAGAAAAGAGCAGGTTCCTGTCTTCACCTCCTTGGATGTGTATACAAACTAAGTCAAAAGCAGGGAAATCATGGGACCTATTTTGTGGAATAAGCACATGTAGTCCGATTCACTCTCATTTGATGATGAAACACTATAGTATAAAGAGATACATGAGACGTTATCCCTGCCCTCAGGGAGCTTTCATCTTCTCATTTACGGAGGGCAAACCATTACACACAGGAGGAGTTAAGCCAGCACTACACAGTTGGTTCTACTTAGAAAAATATGTGCTATCTGATGATAGCTGGCTTTTATTGAGTATTTATTGTGTTCCAGGCATGATTTGTTCATTTCATCCTCATGACAACTAGACAGTCCTTTTATTATTACTTCCATTTTTTCACAATAATAAATGAAGGCATGGGGAGATAAAGTCATTTACCCAAGGTCACCAGGCAGTCTGGCTGCTGAGCCCTCTCACAGAACTACCCTACTCTGCCACCTCAACAGTGACACTGGTGGGATCTGAAATGGCTTCAGGCACTGAAGGAGGCTTGAACCTTGACTGCAAAATGAAAAGATGGAAGGAAACAGGGAGGACACTCTAAAACTCCATGTAGAAGTGGGGCCCATGGGAGAGGGGAGGAAGTAGGGAGATCATGAATGAGAACCACTGAAGAAGACTGAATATGACTCTGGGTCGGATTCTAAAAAGTATTGCATGACATATATGAAAAATGCGATACTAGACTTGTAATATTTCTTTGGGACTGTCTTTTGGTGTAAGCCTGAAATTTTTCATTTATAAAAATTTAATCAGTATAATCACAATCATGCTGCTTTTCTAAAAAAAAAAAAAAACAATTTAATCAGGCTGGGCACAGTGGCTCATGCCTGTAATCCCAACAGTTTGCAAGGCCATGGTTGGGGGATAGCTTGAGGCCAGGAGTTTGAGATCAGCCTGGGCAACACAGGGAGACCCTGTCTCTAGCAACGTTTTTTAAAAAATCAGCTGGGCATGGTGGTATGTCCCTGTAGTCCCTGCTACCTGGGAAGCTGAGGTGGGAGGATCACTGGAGCCCCAGGAGATGGAGGCTGCAGTGAGCTATGATTGTGCCACTGCACTGCAGCCTAGGTGACAGAGCAATACCTGCTCTCTAAAAATAAAAACAAAAATAAAAATAAATTTAAGCAGATGGCAGTATTGTTTTCCTCTTTCTAGCATAAATGGGAAAATTTTCAGAACATAAAATGAGTCTTTTGCTTTACAGTTAATTAAGTTTTATGTCTTCCTAAAAATATAGGGACATCGATGGAGTGCTGCAGCGAGCAAATAATACAGAGTATGGTTTGGCCTCAGGGGTTTTTACAAGAGACATAAACAAAGCTATGTATGTGGGTGAAAAACTAGAAGCAGGAACTGTTTTTATTAACACATACAACAAGACAGATGTGGCGGCCCCATTTGGCGGAGTTAAACAATCTGGCTTTGGAAAAGACTTAGGTACGGCTTTACTTTTCTACTTCACATTCCCTTTGTTGTCACATCACAGAAAAATCTGCTCTGTTTCATGACTTGTATATGGTTTTGAGGGGCATTTCCTACATGGCAATTGGATCTAGGTTTACAAGAGCACTGGTTTTTTAAAATATTAAACATTTCTATTGAACATGCCATACATACAGACAAGTACACAAATTGTGTGAAAAGTTTTCTTTTCAAAAGATTCATGTTTGAAAGGAAAAAGAAATTGCAAAAATATACTTTAGCTGAAATATGTTTGGTGTTTAATCTGACATTTTGCATGAACTTGGGTTAGCTTTCACGAGACTAAATGGAACCAAGAGAGGCAAAAGGGTGGAGAGTAATAACCAGCAGGTTCCAAGAATAAATCCTGTCTTGGAGCTCCTTGGCAGGCTTTCAGAGTCAACACTGAAAAAACCCTGCAATTGGCAGGGTTTTGTGGGAGTCTGAGCAGTAAGGCTTAGAGTTTGTAAAAAGCCCAAAATGCAATTCACTGTGAGCAGTGACACTAACACCTTTCAAGCAATAGCTTACTTTCCATGCTAAACACATGCCAGTCCCCATTCTACTTAACCTGTATAAGCAAAAGCAATTCTCACATGAGCTCAGAGGGATAGGTACTATTATTATCTTATTGTACAGAACAGGAAAATGGGGCTCAGAGAGGCTGGGTGAGTTGCCTCAAGTCAGAGCCAGACAGGCACTGGCAGAGAGAATTCAAAGCCAAGCAGCCTGGCTGAGGAGCTCATCTCTTATTCCCCTCAGTCTGACATGTTGTTTCAAAAACTGAGATGTTTGTGATTTACTGAAATTACAGTCTGCAAACATAAGTTTAGTACATTTGGAGTATTTTTTTTTTTTTACATTTTCTCTTTCCTAATGACTTTGGCAATGTATTTGCAGCAGTAAAAGTAGTTCCATTTTAAATTCCATTGGGTGAAGGTAAGGGCTTTTTTCCATCCCCTTTTCCATGTCTTTAATCTGGTTTTCATGCCTGAATCCAAATCACAGTGGTAGACTTTCTTAGGGAACTTATTATTAGAAAGTGAGGCATCCCTGTTTCACCTGTCTTTTGAGAGAGTATTCGACCAGTTTCAGGTCTGTTTTACTATAAAATACCAGTTTTCCTAATTTTTTTCCTCCCCCAATTGTCTTTTTTTGGGACGGAGTTTTGCTCTTGTTGCCCAGATTGGAGAGCAATGGCGCAATCTTGGCTCACAGCAACCTCCACCTCCC
Source organism: Cacajao melanocephalus (assembly GCA_963573385.1). Lineage (NCBI taxonomy): Eukaryota > Metazoa > Chordata > Mammalia > Primates > Pitheciidae > Cacajao > Cacajao melanocephalus. The sequence continues at coordinate 3,092 of CAUYLG010060989.1, read as the reverse complement.
AGGTTCAAGTGATCTCCTGCCTCAGCCTCCCCAGTAGCTGGGATTACAGGCATGTGCCACCATGCCCGGCTAATTTTTTGTATTTTTAGTAGAGACAGGGTTTCTCCACATTGGTCAGGCTAGTCTCGAACTGCCAACCTGAGGTGATTTGCCCGTCTTGGCCTCCCAAAGTGCTGAGATTACTGGCGTGAGCCACCACACCCGGCTTCCTCCCCCAATTTTAAAACCCCTTAGCTCAGTGGTTGTCAACTTTAGCTGCACAGTGGATTCAAACCACCTGGGAGCTTCAAAAAATACAGAGATACTGATCTAATTGGTCTGGGGAGTGACCTGGGGTCTCTTAAAAGCTCCCTGAGTGATTCTAATGTGGGGACAAAGTTGACAGCCCCTGTTTTAGCTCAGCTTCCAGAATCACACACTCACTAGTTCCTCCATGGTACGTACTGCCCTTTAACTGCTGTAGAGATTGATGACTGTACTGGCTCAAAATAGAAACAGTCAAAGAAAGGCAAGCCTATTTATCTTTTTCCTAGACAGGTTCCCCTGTGTTTCTAACAAACAACATAAACTGAATTTTCCTTATCTTTAAAATAAGATTAAACCACATGATGTCAAACTTTTCTGTGCTCAGTTCTGCTTTAATTAATATAATCTAGAGGACAGTATCCTGGTTACTTCTGTTCAGCTTAAATGGAGAAAAAGGCAGAGTCTGTCATCAAGTAGGGAAATAGAAGGGTTTTGGTTTGCAGCTGATCAGCCAACACTCTGCTCCTTAGAAGGCCTGGTAGCTGGTCTGGGCTGTTACTATTCCAAGAGTGGTCCATGGACCACTAGCATCAGCATCATCAGGGATGGTGAGAAACATATAACTTCTCGGCCCCCACCAGACTTAATCAGATCAGGATCTGCAGCTTAACACAGTCTTCAGATGGTTAGTATGAATTTTAAAGTGTGAGCAGCACTGGCTTAGGCCACATTTCATTTGCTTAGTGACCTATATGCCTACATACACCTATGTCTGAAGGCCTGAAGACATCACGTCTGCCTTTGAATGTGGTCCATCAACTGCTTTTCTCTTCCCTAGGTGAGGAAGCTCTAAATGAGTATCTCAAAACCAAGACGGTGACACTGGAATATTAGAGCAACAACATCATCAGGAAAGCCTTGACAGACAGCCCTTTTCAACTCTGGACACTCAAGAAGCCTGGGTGTGCTGAGGCAGGAGGTGTCAGCCACAAACCAAAAAATACACAGATGGACCATGATGAGGGTCGGGCCATGTCAAAGGACTGACACTCGTGCCTGAATATTTTCTAATACACCTTCCAGTGATTTGCAGTTCTTGCGATTTGACTATACTGTATATCACACGTATTTCTAAAAAACCAAGCTGCTTTTCCCCTACCTAGACGAATCTATTCATGGTTTCCATCTTGAAGATGTCAATACCATGCAGTTATAATACCCAAGGTGCATTTATTGGAAACTGTATAATATGTACAGGTTTTTAACCTCTGAACCACACATAGGGGGGTTATTCAACAGATTTTCTATAAGTCTGCTTCTAAGGAATAGTATAACCTGTAAGGAATGTGAAGGTCGTTCTTTTTTAGTATTTGGAAATAAGATACATCTTTGTGCCTTTGATGTTCTATTTTTTAACTCACTGTGATGGGTGATCAACCTAGAAACATATTTTGAGTACTTACTAGGTACAAGGTATTATGTTCTGAGGAGTATACAGAATTTAATGACATGATGGTTGGCCCCTACATAGTTTAAATTTTAGTAAATAGCTTTTGAAGTGAATGTTATGTATGATCTATTAGAAAGTAAGTAGGCTTTGAGGGCTAATCCTGGTTCGTATCATATCATCTTAGTATCTATGTGACTCTGGGAAACTCCTGCAACTCCTCTGAGCCTCCGCTTCCCTATGTGTAAAACAGGGATAGTAATGCCTTCCTCAGGACCCTTAACAGGAGAATTCTTGCAATAATGTAAGTAAAGCATCTCACATTAATGCTTTGCTCATGGTAAGTACTCGAATCTAACTCTGTTTTCCTCCGTCATTATTTTTAAAAGATATTGAGATAGTTTAATCAACTAGATGAATTCATTTCCCCCAACCCTCTTCAATCATCAATTCCTAGACTATTTTTCTCATCCATTGTTCAACACACTGCCTGATACAGCAGCACTGAAAAATGCCACGTAATGAAAAATGGCAATGCCACAAGGAAAAGGGGTGCTTTTCTTTGGGCAGTTTGCTTGTCCTTCATGGGACATCTTCTTTTCCATTTTTCCACCTATTGGTTCTGCTGCTCACTGGCTATGTGATCCTGGGCAACATAGCAATCTAATATCTCAGTGCCTAAGTTGAGTATCTATAAAATAAGAATCAAATCTCTCAGTAGGTGTTGCAAGGATTCAGTGAGGTAATATACATAATGCACTTAACAGGGCGTTTGGATCATAGCATTGAAGAAATGGAAACTATTAACAGCCCATTTCCCATTAGGAAACAGAAGTAGTCAGGTCAGTACATTTTCACCATCTATGTGTGACTAGAAGAAGGCAAATTTCTGAATCACAGGAGTTTCCAGAAGATAGCCAGAGCAATGACATTCTATCAATCCTCCTTTAAAAGTAAAATTTCAGTCAACATTCCTTTTTCTTTGGCTTTGAAGATGCCCTTAGGGAATATTTGTCATTTTGGAGACTTGGCAGTATAACATGAGGGGATTGTAGGGAATCAATAAAAAATAAACAGCAAAATCAGAGGCAGAGAACATTTTCAAAGGGAAGAACAGGTTTCATTCCAGCATGATAAATAGAGTGAATTTGGCCTGGCAGCACTTTTTTTTTTTGCAAGAACCAAGTAGGCTTTATTGATCAGAACTGTATCACCACCACTTAACATAGTGTCCTTCACTAACTTTTGTTTTGTTTTGTTTTTTTTAATTGCATTTTAGGTTTTGGGGTACATGTGAAGAACATGCAAGATTGTTGCATAGGTACACACATGGCAGTGTGATTTGCTGCCTTCCTCCCTATCACCTATATCTGGCATTTCTCCCCATGCTATCTCTCCC
>CAUYLG010060988.1:0-41366 GCA_963573385.1 Cacajao melanocephalus | reverse complement strand
TTTCTTATTATCCACCTTCTGAAGCCTGATTCTGTCAGTTCATCACACTCATTCTCCGTCAGGCCTTGTTCTCTTGCTGATGAGGAGCTGCGATCCCCTGTAGGAGGAGAGGCATTCTGATTTCAGGTGTTCTCAGCCTTTTGCACTGGTTTCTTCCCATTTTTGTAGATTTATCCACCTGTCGTCTTCGTAATTGCCGACTTTCAGATTGGGTCTGAGTGAACGTCCGGCTTGTTGGTGATGAAGTTTTTTCTGTTTCTTAGTTTTCCTTTGGCGGACGCCCCTTCCCCACAGAGCTTGGCCTTCCCTGGTTCAGCTGTGCTTACTGTGAAACTCTCAGTCCTCAGTACTTCCGATTGCTGTTCTCCTTGTGGGGATGGGACCAGCCGAGCCGGACTCAAAGGGCTCCCAGTTGCGTGTACTCCGCACTGAGAAGCGCTGCGTCGCGCCGGGGCGCCGGCAAAACAGCCGCGCCGACCAAAGGAGTCGCGCTGGTGACTTGTGTGGCTCCTCTGCCGGGAATCTCCCAGTTTGTGGGCCACAGAAATTCGTCTGAAATTGCAGCGTCCACTCGCTCTCTACGCTTTCACTGGGAGCTACAATCCTGAGCTGTTGTTAATCGGCCATCTTGGATCTCTTCGCTAGGCTGAATTTCTTAAGGTTTTCTGAAGAACCCCACATAAAGATGGTAATCTATCTTTATGGACAGATTTTCCATAACAGATTTATAGATAAATTTATGGATGAAAGGCAGTTTGCCAGTCCTCTACCAACTTGCTATTTGCAGACAATTTCACCCTTTAAAACTTTCAGGTCAACATAACGTTGAATTAAAGAAGCCAGATACAAATGAGATATATGGTATAGTTCTATTTAAATGAAGTTCAAGAATACGCAAATCTGAGACACAGTGATGTAAGTCAGAAAAGTGATGAACTGGAGGGGAGGTTATCGACTGGGAAGTGCCAAAGTTGCTGGAAATGTTCTGTATCTTAATTTTGATCATGAATACATGGATGCATGTATGGTAAAAATTCATCAAGCTGTATGTATGCTTGAAGTTTATGCTAGTTTAAGTGAATGAAAATTAAACCTAAAACGAAATAAGCACCCTGAGGGCTACAACATACTTTCTAGTAATTTGTCTGTACTTAATATGTTGATGTGATGGAGAATACATATTTATCAGTTCTGAAAGAAAAGGGGCCCCCTTCCCCCCTGCACTCTATCTCTTCCTCAACAGAGATGAAAATCAAGGAATTCTTTAACGTTTCTGTTCCCTCCTTATTCATATCTGGGCATTCTTCTCATATTATATCATCAGCTGGTCCCACTGAGTCTTGGGATGCCTTTTGCCCTCTGGTGTTATTTGTGAATTCTGTTACTGCTTCAGAGGTCTTCTGAAAAGTGCTAAAAAATATCTCCTCTCCTATGCAGGTAATTCTGACTTTGAATTTGCTTTGATACATTTGCTAAGCTTCCTAATTCTTCTTGTTTGGATTATATGTCATTTTCCTAAATATTTTCTGTGACTGCAATGAAATCATACTTTCTGATTTCACATTCCAGTTTTTCTTAATTCTGTGAAATAAAGCTCTTCTAACCCCTTGGTCCCAGATTTCCAAAGGGATAAATTTAAAGGCGCTACATGTTTAAAAATTCTTGAACTTCCTTGAAACTTTTCCTGGGAAAAAGAAAACCCCCATAATCCTTACTCTTTACTGTCCAAACCACTAAGTCTTGTAGTAAAACCCACCAGGCTTTTGCTTCAATCTGCCTTTCTAACTTTCCCTCTAATATATTTATTAGGTCTGCCCCGCCCCACTTATGGTGATCTACTGTTCCAATCAAATATATCTTCCATTAATTTCATTAGTAGCTGTATTAGTCCATTTCACACTACGGATAAAGACATACCTAAGACCGGGCAATTTACAAAAGAAAGAGGATTTACATTCCACACGGCTGGGGAGGCCTCACAATCATTACATAAGGCAAGGAGGAGCAAGTCACATCTTACATGGATGGCAGGAGGTAAAGAGAGATCCTGTGCAGGGAGATTCTCGTTTTTAAAACCATTGTATCTTGTGAGACACATTCACTACAATGAGAACAGCTCTGGAAAGACCTGCTTCTCATGATTCAACCATCTTCCATCTGTCCCTCCCACAACATATGGAGATTATGGGAGCTACAGGATAAGATTTGGGTGGAGACGCAGAGCCAACCATTATCAGTTGCTGATATTCTGAACTATCCAAATAGGAGGATGTCATCAGGGGAAGTGTGTCCATTTTTGTACACACTGCTACAACAGAGCACCATGAAGCAAAAAATACAATAAACTGTACACACACATGGTTGGGGAAATGGAACTTCTCCAAATTATTTTTAACTGTTCCTTCTACCTGGAATAAGACATAACACTCCTTCTCCAAAATATTTATCAAAGTACTTTTCAAGGTCAGTTCAGATTTTACTTCTCTAGGGAACTGTGATTCTCCCATTGGAATTCATCTTTTTTTCCCTTCAACTTTTAAGTTCAAGAGTACATGTATAGGATGTGCAGGTTTGTTACATAGGTAAACATGTGCCATGGTCGTTTGCTGCACTTATAAACCCATCATTTAGTTATTAAGCCCAGCATCCATTAGCTATTCTTCCTGATGTTCCCCCTCCCTCAACCCACCCCAATGGGATTAACGTTTTATAATACTAATCTTACATAGGTCACTACTGCTCGTATCAAAGGCTATCACCAAGATGATATATTCTCAATCAGATACATTGAATATACACAGTTTAATAGTGAGTTACTGATAGGTAGTATCTATGTCTTATTCATCTTTATGTCTCACAGCACTGAAGAATGGCATTTAATAACATTCATTCAACTGTATAGTCAAGCAATGGATTTTTGTTATTGCTTCTCTTATCTGTTAGCTATAACTATCACACAGTCATCAACATCGTCATCAACAGTTTCTTCCTACTGGACACATAAGCTTCAATCAAAAACCATTTAAAAATAAGCCACCACCTAGGGCTCTGAATTCCTTTTTGTTTCTACAGAGATTTTTTGGGGAGGGGTGTGTGTGGCCATTATGTTTATTTTTAACAGATTGACTGTTTACATTTCTTGGCTTTATCAGGCCTGTCTCTGAAGTACAGAAAAACTATTTCTGGCTGTTCTGTTTTCCAAGGAAATCTTGCAATTTTCCTTCAAGGTCACAGAAATCTATTACTCATTGCTTCCCTGTGTTTTGGCTAGGATCATGTGTAGAAATCTATTACTTCTATGAGTCTGCTATGTACCGCCTAAGACTTTAAGTTATAAAATCCACTGTTTACTCAGAAGTTTGGAAAGGGCTTACAAGATATAATTAACTGCCTAGGACACACAGTAAACATAAATACATTTTCTCTTTAGAAAAATAACTTATTGTTAGGCTATGTAAAATAATCTCACTTTACTAACGACTAGAAAATTGTGGAGCAAGAAAGCAGCCAGCTACAGCAAGTAAATTAAAATATATAAAAATGTCAAGCCAAAAGTCAGTATTACAGTGATGTGTTAAGAAGCATGCCCACTCTAATCATAAATAGAACAGAGATGCCTACCACCAAAACTCCTATTCCAAATCGTTTACATAGAAGCCATTGCAGTTACATCACAGAAAGAAACGAAGTGAAAAAAGAAAATCTGCAAACTTATACACCTAGAAAACCTAGAATCAACTGGAAAAAGAATTAAAAATTAAAATTCAACAGGGGGCCTATGTAGTGAACACAAGAAATAAATAGCCTTCTTACAAGTAAACCAAATAGGAAAATATTTCAGTTTCAGTAACAATCAAAAAGATAAAGCATTTAGACATAGATTTAACAAGAAATATCTAAAAGCTGTATTAAGAAAAGCTTTTAAAAGGCTACAAAGAAAAAATTGAAAAAGTTTTAAATAAAGGAAAAGACATGTCTTATTCTTAGACTCAATGATACGGTAAAAGAAATTAGTCCGTTCTCTCCTTAAATTTTATAAATTCAACCGGATCCCAATAAAAATACAAAAAGGATTTTATTGGGAACTAATAATTCTAAATTTATACAAATCGTAAAAAAAATTTAAATTTTATACAAAAAAAAATAAATGTTTGAGAGCAGCCTGGAAAATTCTGAGGCACAGGGCAATGAGCAGGAACAAGCAATTTAAGATATTAAAATATACTCCAGAATTAAATAGGGTAAAATAGTTTAGTACTGGAATATTAATAGATTAAGAGGAAGAGAACTCAGCAGAAAACAGAAATATGAATCCTTTTATAACTAGATAAAAATATGCTCTCCATTACATACATAATGTGAGAAAAATCAAATTTAAAATACAATGACATAATGTTTTTTCACTTTTCAGTGAGAAGAAAACCAAGTTTGATCATTACATTGTAGTGGTAAGCACTAGGACATGCTACTGGCAATTGCAATTTGATAAATCTCTATGGGAGCATTTTTGCAATAAACCTTAATAAAAAATGCATATACCCTTTGAACCATCCATTTCACCAGTAGAAATGTATGCTACAGATGTACTGCTTAAGAGGCTTACAAAGGAGATAATCTGTATAACGTGAGTTGTAATTGCAAGAGACTGGAAACAACTAATGTCTATTGACAGGGGTTTCGTTAGATAAATCATGGTATATTTAAACAACAGAACATTATGCAACTGGTTTTTCTTTTAGCAACAGTATGAATGTATTTCTGAGATATATTGACACTAGTTTCATAAATTATGTTTTAAATCAGCAACAAAAAGCATGCCCTAAACTTTAAGTAATCATGAATGATTTTTAAAATAGTTGGGGAGGGTGTAGGTGGTGGAACCATATCTTTCAGGCGAATACCCTCAATTCTAAACTCTTCCTACAGGCAATGAAAATACAAAGTGTTAGAAATATTTTCTAAAAATATTTCAGAGTAATAGTGAAAATATTTTGTATCTTGAAAACAAAAGAACTAGAATCTTGTTAAACATAGATTCTGTTCATTAGGTAAGGGTATGTAGTCTTCTAAAATCAGGTAGTTCTAGATATTTATATGAAATAATCTTTAAGACACATTTCTAACTTAAAAAAGGAAAATTAATACGCCAAACCAACGTGGATAATCTCTCACTATGTAAAAAACAAAAAAACGGATGAAAACTATATACATGTGTGAAAATCCACTGAGAATCTTTGAAAAATACAAAGGAAACTGATAACTGAGAATGCTCCTGGGAAGGAGGATAAGGAGTGAAGGAGTGGGAGAGAATCATTTCACTGTTTTTGTTTTCTTGAGACAGTCTCACTCTGTTGCCCAGGCTGGATGGAGTGCAGTGGTGTGATCATTGATAACTGTAGCCTCAACCTCCTGGATTCAAGTGAACCTCCCACCTCAGCCTCCTCAGTAGCTGGGATTACAGGTGTGTGCCATCACACCCACCTAATTAATTTTTTTTTTTTGGTAGAGACAGGGTCTTTTTCTATTCTTTTCTTTCTTTCTTGTTTTTTTCTGCGACAGAGCCTAGCTCTATCACCCAAGTTGGAGTGCAGTGGTGCTATCTCCTCTCACTGCAACCTCTCAATATGTCGCCCAGGCTGGATTCAAACTTGTGGGCTCAAGTGATCCTCCCACCTTGGCCTCCTAAAGTACTGGGATTACAGATGTCAGCCTCCGTGCCTAGGATGTCACTGTTTTTCTTTTTTTAAAACATCTTGTATAGCTTACTAAAAAAAAAAAGTGCACATAATACCTAACTAAAAATATACAAAAAAAGTACACATAATACCTAACTAAAAATATACAAAAAAAAATACTCAACATGACTAATCATTAGGGACATGCAAATTAAAACCACTTAATATCGCTTAACACCTGTTATGATGGGCATTATTAAAAAAATCAAAACGCCAATAACAAAAAAACAGAAAATGACAAGATGGTGGAGAAATCAGAATCTCTGTGTACTGCAGGTGGGAATATAAAACAGTGAAGGTGTAGCCACTATGGAAAACAATATATTAATTCCTCAAAAAGTTAAACACAGATATTACCATATGATCTGACCCAGTGATTCCACTTCTGGGTATATACACCCAATAATTGAAGGCAAGCACTTGAACAGGTATTTGTACACCCATTACTGCCAAAACTCAAAGAGCAGATGCAACCTAAGTGTCCATGAAGGGATAAACGGATAAACAAAATAATACCAGATTGTTTGTGGTATATACAATGAAATACTGGCTTTAAAAAGAAAGGGCATTCTGATACACGCTACAAAATGGATGAATCATTATGTTAAGTGAAACAAGCCAGACACAAAAGGAAAATACTGAATGATACCACTTCTATGAGATACCTAGAGTAGTTGAATTCATACAGATGGAAAGCGGAATGGGGTTTGTCAGAGGCTGGAGGGTGTGGTGGCGTATGCCTGTAGTCCCAGCTATTTGGGAGGCTGAGGCAGAAAGATGGCTTGAGCCGGGGAGGCAGAGGTTGCAGTGAGAGGAGATAGCACCACTGCACTCCAACTTGGGTGACAGAGCTAGGCTCTGTCGCAGAAAAAAACAAGAAAGAAAGAAAAGAATAGAAAAAGACAAAGAAAAAAGAAAATAAACGTGAAAGTACTTAAAGGCATGAAATTGTTCAGTTAAAAATGGTTACATGATAAATTTAATGCACTTGTATTATCACAATTTAAAAAGAAGTAACGCACAAATAGAAAATCTGAAGACATCAATAGCAAGTTAAGACATTGAATTAGTCAATTAAAAACCTTCCCTGAAGAAAAGTCCACCCTACATGGCTTAACTAATAGATTCTACCAAACATTTAAAGGCCAGGCATGGTGGCTCATGCCTGTAATGTACTGTGGGAGGCAAAGGCAGGTGAATCACGAGGTCAAGAGATCTGGACCATCCGGATCAACATGGAAAAACCCCGTCTCTACTAAAAATACAAAAATTAGCCAGATGTGGTGGCAGGTGCCTGTAGTCCCAGCTACTCTGGAGGCTGAGGCATGAGAACTGCTTAAGTCTGGGAGGTGGAGGTTGTGGTGAGCCGAGATCACCTACTGCACTCCAGCCTGGGTGACAAAAAAAATTAAAGAGGGAATAATACTAATTCTTCATACCCTCTTGCAGAATATAGAGGAGGTATAGAGGAGGGGGAAACATTTCCCAACTCATTCAATGAGAACAATATTACCTGATGCCAAAGTCAAACACAGATAATACAGGAGAACTACAGACCAATACCCTTCATGAATATATCCACAAAAATTCTCAACAAAATGTTAGCAAACCAAATCTAGCAACATATACAAAAGATTATACACCATGACCAAGTGGGATTTGTCTCAGGAGTGCAAGTCTGGCTTAACATTCAAAATTCAATTAAAGTAATATGATATTAATATAAAGACAAAAAGCACATGATCACCTTGATAGATGAAGAAAAAGCATCTGACAAAATCCAAGACCTATTTATGATAAAAAACACTCAACAAACCAGACAGAAGGAAATACCCTCAACCTGATAAAGGGCATTTATGAAAAATCTACAGTTCACATCATATTAAGGAGTGAAAAAACTCAGTATTTTCTTCCTAAGATGGGGAACAAATCAAGGATGCCTGCTTGTACTACCTCTATTCAACACTGTACTGGAGGGTCTAGCTAGTACAATCACGCAAGAAAAAGAAGTGAAAACATGGAGAAATTACAAACGAAAACTTATGTCCACACAGTCATAACAGTGAAAAAGCAGAAACAATCCAACTGTCCATCACCTGGTGCAGGAATAAACAAAATGCAGAGTACCCATACGGGGGAATATTATTCAGCAAGAAAAAAGAAACAACTGATATATGCTACGACATCAACAAACTTCAGAAACATTATACTAGATGAGAGAAGATGTCTTGGCCACAAAAGACCCCATATCCAATGAGTTAATTTACATAAAATGACCAGAAAGGGCAAATCTACCAAGACAGAAGTTAAACAGATTCGTGGTTGCCTAGGCCTGGAGGTAGTAATGCAGATCTTTTGTGTGACGGAAATGTGCTATATCTGGATCATGGTGATTGCAGCACAACTCTGAAATTTACTAAAAGTCATTGCATTTTGTTTTATATACATGAATTTTATGGTATATACATTACACTTCAAAAAAGCTGTTTAAACAATGTAAAAAAAGGTAACTATTATAATATCATTTACATATTAAAACTACCACTTTTTACCCATATTTCCACATGCTGAAAAAAAAATTAAGGAAGACTTATAAGGACAGAGCATCTAATTATGCTTGCCTTTATTTTAATGACACAGAAAAATGTAGAAATACTATATTTAGAAAGAGACTCTGGTTAAACCATAAATCTGAGAAATGGAAGATGCAAGACATTTTATTATTTACCTCCCCAACCTTTTCATAAACATGAGTGATGTAAAATAAACTACCTTAAGGCCAAAAAAGGTTTAGTTTTACAATACCTATTAAAGAATCGCTTTCTTGAACATCATTTGCCTGATTACCTATTTTTGAGAGCTAAAGTTCATTCAATTGTGCTTTCAATAAATTTAAACATTTTAAATCTTTAAGGCATTTCCTCCAAATTTATGGTAAATCAGGGGCAATTTAAATGCCTTGTTTATCTCACAGTAAAGTCCCATCACATAGTTGATTAGTCTTGATCAATGGAGCAAATTGCTGCTTTCAAGCCTGGGCCTCTCTCTTGCAGGGTCTTCTCTACTTCCCTTCCTGTCCTTTCTATTCCTATTCTTGCCTTTTCCTGTAATTGCTGCAAATTTCTGGTATCTGCCCCTTTCTTAGCCCTGCCTGATGTGTCAACTCGAGGCTTCATCTCACTGGCTGTCCCTTTTCCAGGGAGTAAGGGGGATTTCCTCTGCCATCTACCCACACTTCCCCAGCTGCCTCTCCAATCTGCCTGATCCCAAAGTACCACCATCTTAATTCCTACATTGACGCACTGGCATTTTCAAAGCAATACGATAGATGTTTTGCAAGCTTCCTTTTGAAGATTCTTATGGCACCATATTTTTATCTGAAGAAATGTGTTCCCCTTTCTGGTACATCTTCCCACATTTGCAATCACTACTCTAGGAACATTTTACTAAACATGGATGAAGTCTATAGTAGACTGAGAGTGTGTGAGGATAGATCAAAGAAGAAAGTTATATTCAGAAGATAAATAGCAAAAGTAAAGAAACAGCATCATTGGCAAGGGTGGGGGAAATGCATTCTCAAATACTACCTGTACAATGGAAAACTAGTGAGCAATTTGACCTCATCTGTTAAAATGTTCAGAAAGCCTATTTTTGGATACAATTAAACACATTTTTGACCATTACACTACAAAAATATTTGACCCAGGGCCCAACGGTATTTCTAATAGGACATTCAATGTAACACTGTTTGAACTGGACAGTAAACCTAGTAGGCTTCACGTTCCATATAGGCTGGGAATAAATGTTTTATTCACTGCAACATGCCTATATCCTGAGCAATGCCTGGTACAGACGATGTGTTCAGAAGGTCTGTTGAGTAAAAAAATGAATGATGGAAATCTGAGGGTTGGTTTATGCCTGGACCTCTGCTGGTGTTCAGCAAACCAGGAGTGAATTTTCCATATGGAATGACTCTGTGGCCAGGCAGCACCCTAAGCCCTTGTGAACTATTAACTAAATACTGCTGAGCATCAGAGCAAATGCCAGAGGGATTTGAGTACTCAGAGCAAACCAGTCACAAAACAAAGTTGCTACTGCGGTTACAGCAAGAGTCATGCTGTAGTACTCGTATTAGAACAGTCTTCCGGCTTTGCTGATTGACCAGAGGTAAGCCAGATTTTCTTTTTCAATTCAACTATTACCAAAAGTCTGCCATCAGTGTATCTTTTTTTTTTTTCTTAGACAGGGCCTCACTCTGTCACTTAGGCTAGAGTGCAGTGGCACAATCAGCTCATTGTAACCTCAAATCCCTGGGCTCAAGCAAACCCCTCACCTCAGCCTACTGAGTAGCTGGGACTACTGGCACAAGACACAGGCCTCGCTAATTTTTAATTTTTTTCCATAGCTACAGGGTCTCACTATGTTGCCCAGGCTGGTCTGGAACTCCTGGGCTCTAGCAATCCTCCTCCTCAGATTCCTGAAGCGCTGGGATTACAGGTGTAAGCCACCGTGGTTGGTCTGCTGTATTTTTTTGCTTTGTTAAGTATAAAGGATTTAATTTTCAAAATAACAATTTTGGGCTCTGAAATGCCTAAGAGTAAAATATCCATCTTTATCACAGAGCAGTCCTGAGCAAGGTATATAACTTAGCCTTATGTCACACATAGCTTTTCAGAGTTTGAGGAAATCATGAAAGGAAAAAACCTAAGCTATTGAGGTTGTGATAAAATATGACCTTTGAAAAGCTTGAAATGACATTACATCCTAAAGACACAGGAGGGCACTCTTATCAACCAGCAAAGAAAAACAGAAAAAGACAGCGAAGTCAGGTTGACATTTTAACAATGGTACTGCAATAGCTGAAACAAGCACCGGTAAAATGTTGAAGGCTTGTAATTTATAGCCAGAGATTTCCTGTTCTTCATGTAAAATCTAACAAGCCAACAGGATTCTACAACCATGTAAATTGGAGGAAGAATCCAACACTCTTAGACCCAACGTGAGGATTAACCACGCCCCTTTCTAATGATTTCTTAAACTGACCTTGGGGCAGGATTTGCCCCTTTCAGTCAATCTTCTACATAATCTACAATTGCACTTGGAGTTTTACTTGCCTTCCACTGGGAGCGGCCTGTGAATTCATTTCTTTGCTCCATCTGTTTTCTCAGGAGAAATGGGAAGTTAAAAGTTTGAGCCAGTAGAAACGAAACAGCATTTTGAACAAAGGAGCAAAGACCACTGAAGAATGTATTTCGTGGCCTTCTCAAGTTTTAAAATTTGTAAATACAACTACAGCATATAATTTCCTCTATCGAATTTAATAAGCATAGCAAGCATTAAAATGACCTTCCTTTAAGACTTTTGACAAGCCAGTCTCTGCAGAGCGCCATGGATTCTGAGACACTCAGGCCCCTCCCAAAGGATTATCATTAATCTTAAAGTCACATTCAAATTTGTGCCTCAGCAAAATTATAAATAATTCCATGTAATAGGGGTCAAACATAATGGTTAAAATGGAAAGTGTTAAAACTGTGAATGCCAAGGGTATATACTGTGGTTAAATAATAAATCTGTGCTGACTGAATAAGCCAGAAGATTCCCTCCATCTCAGGTACTATCTGTAGGAAGTACAACACACAGGCTACATTCTTGAACTGCTTCGGACTATTTTATTCGCTTGATTCTTCATCTATTTAGGTGACAGGATTCTTGGCCATGATGTTTCAAACTTAATTTCTGGCAATGTGCTCAGAATTTTTTGTTCCATGGTCTTTCGGTAAGGGCCTTTGTGAATTCTGGTTTCTATCCTTAGCTGACTGGCCATGAGGGTACCCAATTAGGCTCAATCTATACAAATAACAGAACATGCTCTAAAATGTGCTAATTTAAAAGATACATTTCTAATTTTCCTCTGCTTTCTAAAATCATTCTGGTTAATTGAAAATGCCAATGAATTTTCTTCAGTTAAATAAAGCTGCCTGAATAGTGCATATTATAAATATAGAAGGCCATTGAAATCCTTTGAGGTAGTATCTAGGAAGCAGATATCCAATTATTACATTATAATGACATCCATTGTTTTCATGTGGGTGTATGAAAAGCCACCAAGAGGGTGATGTGCAAAGTTAGAGAATTATAAATGGTACCACAGAAGCTAAATTTGGAATCTAAAAAAAAATAACTTCAGCATCAAATTGGTATGCTCTGATATGGAGGCCTTTAGCTCATCAAGAAAGTTACCCAAACTTAAAAAAAAAACTTTTTTTAACCAATAACCTTAAAAAAATTTTTTTTGGTCTTTTGTTTTTGACATAGGGTCTCACTTTGTCACCCAGGCTAGAATGCAGTGGTGCCATCATGGCTCACTGCAGCCTTGACCTCCTGGGCACAAGTGATCCTCCTGCCTCAGCCCTCCAAGTAGCTGGGAACACAAGCACCTTCCACCATGCTCAGCAAATTTTTGTCTTGTAAAGATAGGTTTTGCCATGTTGCCCAGGCTGGTCTAGTGCTCCTGATCTCAAGCCACTCTCCCGGCTCCGCCTCCCAAAGTGCTGGGATTATAGTCATGAACCATGGCACCTGGCCTGAAGATCTTAATTGAACCACACTCGCTTTTAAAGCTAATTTTTAAAATAACCTTAAATACATTTTTGGTATGCACTCTACCTTCTGTTTTTAAGCACTAACCTAGGCACGGTGCAGGATGCTAGGTTTCCTATCCTCACTAAATAACAATAACAGGGAGACCTGGGTTTAGATCTTGGCTCTATCATTTTTAATCTATGCTAACTTTGAGTCACTTAGTTCACCTCCCTGAAGCTCACATTTTTTGTATGTAAAATGGAAATACTGTCACCTGAATCAAAGGATTAAATGAGAAACTATATAGCAAATACTTAGTACATTGCCTGGCACACAATAATTGCTTTATAAAAGGTAGCAATCATTCCTTTTTTACTTCAATGGTTACTGCTTATTGTAATCTTTTTAATTTCACTCTTTAATCTTTTCTCATAGACCTTGATAAGCCTTCAGAAATTATTATTTTTTGAGATGGAGTCTCGCTCTGTTGCCCAGGCTGGAGTGTAGTGGCGAGGTTTCCGCTCACTGCAAGCTTCACCTCCCAGATTGAAGCAATTCTCCTGCCTAGCCTCCTGAGTGGATGAGATTACAGGCACCTGCCACCACGCCTGGCTAATTTTTTGTATTTTTAGTAGAGACAAGGTTTCACCATATTGGCCAGGCTGGTCTCGAACTCCTGACCTCGTGATCCACCCGCCTCAGCCTCCCAAAGTATTGGGATTACAGACATGAACCACCGCACCTGGCACCCTCCAGAAATTATTTATTGAATTACCATTTAGTGGGGTCACTGGTCACTCTATGAGCAGGCTCGGAATACAGAGTCTACAAGAGGGAAGACACAGGCCAATAATTACAAGAGCTATAAATAGGAAGTATACCATAAAGCATATGACAGGGGTACTTACTTCAAGGAAGCCCTGAAGTGTTATTTAGACAGAGTTCCGAAACATACTAAGAAATTAGCCTGGCAAAAAAGAGTGAGGCAGGCAATGGAACTTATTCAACCAAGTTAAGCCAAAGAAGTTATCCTAAGGCAAAGAAAGATAGTGAGAGGGTTTCATGGAACTCTGCAATTTAAAACAACTTCGGGATGCAAAGGAAAGAATAAATGAAGGTTAAGACCGAATGCTGGGAGACCAGATAAGGGGTCTTGCTGAATTTTAAGTGAAAAGAGCCCATTACAGAGACACTATTCTGGTTGCACTGGAGAGAAACAGAACCTATTTAAGAGAGCTTCATTTAGGAAGTAGAATCAGTAAGAGGTGGTCATAGATTGCGTGGAAAGGGTACTCTGTAAAGTCAATCTCAAAAACAAGAAAATACTAAACAAAATGTATTTTTGTGTCATAATTATAAATTTAAAACACAACCTGTCACATATTCCTGAAGTAGTACACAAAATTAAAAATTTCAGGCCATGAGAGGACTTATTCTAACCACTTGAGACGCATGCCACACCAATCTAACTTACTGAGCAACAATGCTTTTGGTATGTTGATGGGAATTCTCAATTACATTTATCAACTACCAAATAAGTTTTAGTGTGTAATACATAGTTGCAAAGTAAAGAGGGAGTGTGAATATCAATAGAATACTTCCTTTTCCTCTGAGACATCCTAGGTTCTTAATGGAAAAAAATAATTTTCCACATTTTTTTTAACTTTTTTCTTTTCCCTGGTTTTGTATTTCTAAATAAATTAAGCAGGAGGATTTTATGAGCAAAGTATATGTAACGCAGTCTCCGGCTTTCTGATCCCCTCACTAATGAGTTATGTGAAAACTAGTTCACACTTCTCTGCTTTCTTAAACCGAACGCACCAAATGTAATTTGTTCTTTACTGACAACACAGGGTCCGTATACTAGTTAATAAGGTACCAAGCTCTTAGGCCCTTATAACCTGACCTCTTTTCATGGAAGGCCCTGGCTTACTTATCCTTATCAGTTCAAGAGTCACCTTTCCAGGAAGCTATCCCCTGATCTCCCCAATCTTCTTTTCTCTCAATTCCCAAAACCCTGAACACACCTCTATTTTACCATGAACACAGCGAATTATAATTTTGGGCCAGGCGCAGTGGCTCACGCCTATAACCCCAGCACTTCGGGCGGCCAAAGGCAGATAGATAGCTTGAGCCCAGGAGTTCGAGACCAGCCTGGGCAACACGATGAAACCCTGTCTCTACAAAAAAAATTGGCATGGTGCTGCAGTACGTGCCTGTATTCCCAGCTACATGGGAAAACTGAGGCAAAAGGATGGCTTGAGCCCGAGAGGTGGAGGTTGCAGTGAGCTGAGATCATGCCACTACACTCCAGTCTGGGCCACAGAGCCAGATCCTGTCTCTAAATAAATAAATAATAACTTTGGTTTACTTTTCTATCTTCTTAGGTTACATGCTTCTGCAGAAAACTGCTATGACTTTTAATTCTGCATTCTTAAATGTATCCCACACTGATCGAGGGGTAAATTGTTATTCTCAAGGTTAGTGACCAGCATCCTTCCCCTTACATAAATAGCTTTATATGGAGACAATTTCAGAACTAAATCCACTTTTAATACTTTCTTTGACCTCTCAGAAAACAGCTGGCTTTGCAGAGTACATGTCTTTAGCACAATGATTATCAAGATGAGGATAGCTGGGTTGTGTGGTTTGGAAAAGCATATTTAAATAACTATATAAATGTGGAAAAAAGAAACTTTTTTTTTTTTTTTTTTTTTGAGACGGAGTCTCGCTCTGTTGCCAGGCTGAAGTGCAGTGGCACGATCTTGGCTCACTGCAACTTCTGCCTCCCGGGTTCAAGCGATTCTCCTGCCTCAAGTAAAGCTTGACAATAACTTGGCTGCACGAGTATAAGTTTTAAACGATTGAGACAGTATTTCACATCTGCTTTTCTATTCTGTGCTATTACTAATTGAATAGAGTTGGAATAAATTAGTTAGACCTGTGTGCACAATGAGTCAAAGGGCTCATATCAAAGGTCTGAGAAGCCTTCCCATGAGCCAAGTGCTTGAGCTGTGTGATGCTAAGACCTCAGGTATACAGGCACGCTTCATCTGGCCTTGGCTCATGCAGTCCCTACAGCCTTAGAATGGAACACGATAACACTTCTCTGCCCATCTAAATTTCATGCAGGGTTAAAAACTCCTCCACACTCTGACCTCGTCCTTCTGAATTTCAAGGGCAGTTAGGAGTCCATATAACAGGATATTTAATAAGTGATTACGTTCTGCCGAATGTTTTTTACTCTCTGCTTATATCCAGCCAAAGTCTCAACAACGGTAGGGAGACAGGCTACTCAAGTACCAATCGAGTGGAAAGGGGTTGTTAACAGCCTATTATAACATTCACGTGGGAGCCAGGAAATCCAAACCTGGTTAACACAGCCCACAGAGTTCATCGAGGAAAGACTGTGACAGAGTCAACGTCTTGTCTGAACAAAAGGAACCACCAATGAGTGTAAAAAGACCGCCTGGCGGGGATGGCGGGGACGGGAGGGGGAATTCAACCCTTCTCAACAACAGAAAGCAGCTTTCCTTAGCCCACTCCGCTTTTCAACTCCCTAATTGCCACCCTTCCTGTGCGACGACTCCCTGCTCAACGTAGAAAAAGAGGTCCGAAGGATATAGCATCACCTTTGTCCTCTGACCTAGGACCGAAGACTCACCAGTTTCATAATGGACTTTTGGTGGTTCAATAGCAGTGACTGAACTCCTCAAACCCTGGAAGCGTCTTCCGGTGCAATCTCCGTCACAAGCCCACCGAGAGCATCGCGGGACTTGCAGTCTTTCATCCTCACGTCTTTTCCAGGGGAATCATGGGAAATGTAGTCTCCCTTCCAGGCATCATGGGACCTGTGGTCGCCTTTCCTTTTCCTCTCCTTCCTCCTCGAACGCCTCCTTCCGTCAGCTCAAATTCATCCCCGCCGCCAATGCATCCTCCCTCTCCACCCCAGTATGATATCACGTCCCCAGTACGGGCCTGGGGCCCATGGTGTTCTGGGATGTGTAGTCCTGACGGCTCCAACTCTCCTTTCCCCTCCTCCCAAAGAGAAGGCGGATGGGCGCGGGCCTTGCTGGGAGTTGTAGTTCTCTGAGGCCTCTAGGCGCCGTGCTCCGCGCTTTTACTCAGGGGAGACAGAAACTACAACTCCCAGGAACGCGCGGCGGCAGCAGGTGGGAGCGGGGCTGTTGATATCAATATGGCGGTTGTCAGCCAGACAAAGGCAGTCAGTCTGATGTGATTGAGACAAGGGAGGTTTTCAGGGGGAGACTGGGAGATAGGGGCCTCCCCTCCCCCTTCTCCTCTTCCTGTGCCGGCCTCAACCCCTCCCCAGTCCCCTCCCGAAAGGCGCCCCACGCGGAAGACACCCCTCCCCCTTCTGCTTTCCCTCCTCCCTACCTCAACCCTCCGTACTGGGACGTTGGGGAGGGGGCTGTGCCGGGCGGAGAGAACTCAGCGAGGATTCTGAGGTGAGTCGAGCGGTTTGGAAGCCAGACTACCTCAAGTCTCTTTCTTTACTTCTTTCTCTACACTTAAAACAGTTTTTTTTTTGAAGGGGTTTTGGGGAGGAAGTGAGCGGACACTGGGGATGGGTCTCGTAAGCGGCCGGATTGAGGGGAGGGAGGAAGCAAGGGGCTTGCGAGTGGGTGACCCGGACGCGGGCTGTGGGGTGGGGCAGTTCTTGGGGGCCGGTCCTGGCAAGCCGTCGACTGTCCCCCAAGTCTTTCCTCCTGTTTTCCTCCACTATGAGCGGAAGGTTTGAATCCTGGAGGTGGGGTCTCCGGTGTGGAGTTCGGGAAACTGTGAGGTGATTTGCAGGTGTGTTGGTTTGTTTGGGATAAGTGTGTTTTAAACTGTGTGACGTGTACTTGTGTGCTCTGCTCGTCTTGCAGCGGTGTCTGTAGATGGGAAGTTAGACAGCGCGGACTCGCTCGCTCTGGGCCTGGGCTAAGGGGCGGGCGTGAGGTCCTGGTGCTGGGCATTTGGGCTGGCGACGTGGTGCGGGGCAGCCAGGCTCAGCAACTCGCTGGTGTCCCGTCGCCCGCTCACACTCCGCCACCCGCCTGCGTCCCCTCCCCTGGACGAATCTCCACCCCAAACTCCAGCCACGAGAACTGTAGCGATGGTGTGATGTGGAGATGGATTTTTTTGCACCCTCAAGTCGGTAGATAGGTGGGAAAGGAAAAGTGTTTCTTAATATTTTATTCCGGAACCGTGTTTTGGTTACACTATTGGGGCTACTTTGAAAGGCGTCCTCCACCCACCTTCACCTCGAAACAGTAGGTAGAGGTATCTTGTCTTCCTGTGAAATAGATGAATAATTGTTGAAGATTCGGGGGGCCTGCGGTGGGAGTCGGGAGTGCTGGGTTGTGTACGCGTCTGTGTGTGTCTACTAAAGGGACAGAATGTCTGTTGTGTATCTTGAGATAGGGCGACTCATTTTTGTAGTAGGAAAAACTGTTGGAAATTATTTGTGGGGCGGAGGGGGGAGTGTGCTGAAAGGCGCTGCTTATATTTTTCTTCTACTCCACCCTGTTCTGTCTTGCATTTGCCTGAAAGCTGGTGGAATGGAACAGTGAAGAAGCATTGGGTGAGTGAAGGGAAGAATATAGTTGGAATTAAACATACCACTATGTAAAGTTGAATGGTATCAAGCAATTACTGTTTTTATTTACGCTGAAGCTTAAAAGAAAAAGAAAAAAAACACCCATGTATCTTATAGGGTAGAATGATGTGACTAGTTCATTTCTCTGGGATCCTGCAGATATAGAAGCCTTCCCTCTTCCTTCCTTCCTTTTTTCCTTCCCTCTTCCTTCCTTCCTTTTTTCCTTCCCTCTTCCTTCCTTCTTTACGTCTCTCCTTCTTTCCTTCCTTCCTTCCTTAAGTCCTTCCTTTCTTTCTTGGCGTAGTACAACATTTCTCTTTCTGTTGAACATAATACTGCCTGTGCCTTTTTATTTAGTTTGTGCTAATATGGTTGTGCTTTTTGTGGTTTTACCGTAAAATGCATCATTAAATGCATGTTATTTTGCATTTATGCCGCAGGTAATTATCACATCAGGATTGCAGTGCTTTGCATTAAACTTATTTTAAAATTGTACAACTAAGTTGCTTGATCTAGTTGAATTATGTTTGTAAGTCAAAGTTGGAAAATTTGAATTCTAAATTTTTTTCAAATTTCAATTCAGTGAAAAAGAAAGGATTGCCACATCTCTTCTCAGTTTTGAATAACATACTAGGAGAATGTAAGATCACATATTTTGTACTTCCTTATAAGGTCTTCAGTAACTCTTTTTATGTGACAGTTTTTTTAGTGTAATGGATTTTTAAAATAAAGAAATTGGCATAATTTCTATTTAGACTGTTGAGAATTGAATATATTCCCCAAACTTACCAATTCTTGAATCTGCCACCTATCAATAGTAAGGGACCTTTAGATTTTATGATAACTGAAAACTGCATAGATAGTGTAATTTTGTGGTATGTTTTATAACCATTGATTTAAAAATTTTGCTGTTGATCATTCACACCGATAAGGGGGACTGTAAGAGTGAGGAAGCATGTTTATTTCAATTTACCTGACTAGGAAAAAAAAAGATGTGGTTTCTAAATCTCAGATGTAGAATATACAATATGTTGATACAAAACTATGCCTTTAGTTTGTGGTAGACCAGGATTTTCACAATCATTTGTTTCAAGCTTGTGTCTTAACTCGAAACATTACTTTGCAAAAGCTGGAGAAAAATCCTGTGTAACTACTTAACGGAGTGTTTTATTTTTCTGAAACATTATAATAGTCATGGAGTTAAAAAAAAGTTTAATAATTATTTTAGAAATAAACAACATATTTGTTAGTATTTGGAATTGGAAAAACATGAGAGTGTTTTCTCTTCCATCTATCCTTACCTCAAAATTTCTTTTTGTTTTATCTTTGGAAATTCAAAGCTATTTACTGGGAAAAGCATTCATTAAACTTTTTTTCTGGCTACCAGCGGGATCAGAATCATTACATGTGAACCAAATATATTCCTAGCATTCGTTGTGGGTGACTGTTGCATTTTAAGCACTGGGTATTAAAATGATGTAAAGCCTTTACTGCAGGTTAAAGCATAAAACATTCTCAGCATGTGGGAGTCATATGGTTTACAAAGAAGTAGAAAACCACAACATTGTTACTTATCTATCTTAAAATTTGATCCTGTAACTGTGAAACACACATTTGTTTTAATTTGATTGCTTCTAAAGATGTTGCCTGTATTATGGGAAATTAAAAAATCTAAACTGCTTTTAACTAATGTGTTGCTAGTTTAGTGTACTGCATATAGTGAACACTATTTGTGATCACAAATATGTATCAAGGAAAGGAGCCCTTAGCTGGATGTTGAATGCCTTTAGTGAGGCTTCGTTTTCACTGCTCTATGAACAGATTTCAGTCTTCTAGTCCAAATCCTTTGTTAAAACATGGCTAATAGAAACTTAATAGCTCAATATTGGTAAGTTACAAAATATGTGACAACAAATCTCTCCTTGTTACATGATTTAAAAAATAGAAGCAACCAGCTATGACAATTTTTGTAGCAAATGTTGATTGGAATTATACTGCTCGTTTCATAGATATTGAATACATTGGGATTATTTAGGCTTAATTAGTGCATTTTGAGTCTCCTGTACAGTATATTCTGTACATCCCACATTTAGTGTTTCAGATAGCCACCATGTCATTGCTTCTTTTCATTTCATTGTAGCTCTTGCTTCTCTTATTTTTGTATATAGCTCTTTAAACGAATTATTTATCTTGGGAATTAGGTATTTATGTAGAATGTTGTTATAAGTGAAAGTTGGCATACCACTCAACTTTTTAAATACTTGGACATTTATAGATAACCAAATAGTGTTCATTGAAAATGTATTGGTTTTGTTTTGTGGACCTGCTTTATTTAGTTTTTTGGCTTGTGGAATTAATTTTGTAGCTCATTTTGCTATTCTTTGGCTAGATTTTTCTTTACTTCTCACTTTAGTAGAACTGTTATTTATTAAAATATTGTGAGTGAAAATCATGAGTTGTCTGGAGTGTCATTTATGTACACCCACACATGCACTCACACATAAAATACCTTTATGTTTATTTATGAAATTGGTGTATATCTATCAGCCATGCCTCCCGTAAGAAAGAATCTGAGCCACAAATAGCAGGAGTCCTTAAAGTTTTAAGCTAGAAACCAAAGAGTAACCAACACATGTTGTCCACATGATAGGAACTATGGAGATTTTCAGTATCATTCCAAAACATTATTTTAACAGATTTTGTCAAAATGTACTTCTCTCAGAATGGAATATATCGATATTGAAAGTTTTCTCAAAATACTATTAAGTAATACATAGCATGGATTCCTAGGTGCAGCCATTCCCCTAGATTGCCCTTACTGGATTTAGGGCCCATCATAGGTGCAGAGTGAAGATTTTTCCATGGGATTATGTGATGTAAAACTTTTAGTTACAGTGTTTTCAAACATAATCCAGTGCTTTAGATAATTTGTTTTCCCTGACCTTAGATGAAACAAGTTGGAAATTTACTATAACGTTGTCTTGGAAACTTTCCAAGAGCATTTAGCTCCTGGAAGTGGCCTGTCTTTAGCATGGTTTTTACCCTCACAGTGGTACTAAGGTTGAAGTTATAGTAAGTTTTTCCAGTGGGTATCATAATCTTAATGCAGTATTTGACAGGTTCTTAGGCTATAGTGTTTTTTTTTAACATTTGCAAAAAAAAAAAAAAAGTAACAATAGTCTGATTTCAGCTTTGAAGTGATCAATTATTTTATTTTTTTTTTACCCTTAAAATGGGTTGCACTAGACTCCTTCCTGTTAAGTGGTAAAATGATTCTAATCCACTCAAAGAGCACTTAGGTTTTCCTTAAATTTAGAGTGTGGATTGTGAAAAAAAAATGTTGACTAAATTCCACATGCTGAATATATATTCTCTCTGGCTGCTTCTTTGTTTATCTTATATCCAGTAATGGTCCACATGTGGTGTATTGAAAACGTTAGTAGCTCTCATTACTGTATATATATTAAGTAGTGTGGCATTGCCAAGTGGCAGTAAGTCACAATTTTTATAGTGAGAAAGTGAAATGTTGTGGGTACTGCTGAAATGGGGATGATTTAAGACTGAACTCATCTGCTTTAAGCTTTTGATAATATAGGCCGGGTATGGTGGCTAACACCTGTAATCCCAGCAGTTTGGGGGAGGTGAAGGCGGGCGGATCACCTGTCAGGCGTTCGAGACCAGCCTGGCCAACATGGCGAAACCTTGTCTCTGCTAAAAATACAAAAATTAGCCAGGCATGGTGGTGAGTACCTGTAATCCCAGCTACTCCAGACGCTGAGACAGGAGAATTTCTTGAACCCAGCAGGCAGAGGTTTCAGTGAGCTGAGATTGTGTCGCTGTACTCCAACCTGGGCGACAGAGCAAGACACATTCTAAAAAAAAAAAAAAAAAAAAAAAAAAAGATTTTGATAATATAATAGTATTGTTAAAACATGAAGCTCTTGTCTTGGGTGTAGTTGGTCAAGTCTTGAAATTGGATGAAGTTCTCACTCTTCATCCAGTTGTGAGGTCAAATTGGTTTCATATTTTGTATACGTTTTTTTCTACCACTGTTCTCTTGTTTCAGACCCTCATCATTTCTGGCTTATTACATCAGTCTCTTAACTAATCTTGTTTGAAGTTTTTTTTCATTAGTCATGCTACATTCCTACTTGGAGTATCTTGCCAAAATAAAACGTGAATTTGATTGTCAACCATGCTTTGCCTTTAGTGTCTCCTCAGACCTTAGTGGCTCCTCAGACTTTGGTGGCTCCTCAGACTTTCACATAGATAGAGACTTTAGAGTCATTGCACCTGTGTCAAAATCCTGGCTTTGCCAGTTACTAGCTATGTGACCTTGGGTAAATCATTTAAAATGTCTGTACCTCAGCTTCCCCATCTATAGACTGGGGATAAAAATAGTACCTACTTCATAGGATTATTGTGAGCCCTTGAGTGTTGGCAAGTCCTTAGGATGCTTTTGGCATATTATAGTTTACAGGAATCTGCAAAAATGGTAGAAAGGGCACTGTACCTTTTACCCAGTTTCACCTATTGGTTACATCCTACGTAATTTTAGTACAATGTTAAAACCAGGAAACTGACATCAGTACAATGTGTATCGTTCTGTGCCATTTTATCACAGGTGTGTAGATTGCGTAACCACCACCAAAATCAAGGTACGGAACTGTTACTACAAAGATTGAATAATACTCCTCTTCTTTATAAGTTCTGTTGTTTTGTCAATATAGCTAAGGAGAAATATACCAATTATTGGATCAGTAATTTCACTCTTTTGCCATATGTAATATAGTCATATAGTATATAATGATGTTTCAGTCAACAGCGGACTGACTGACAGTGGTCAAGGTTTAGAAACACAGATACTTCCCAGTGTGTTACAGTTGCCTACAGTATTTAATACAGTAACACGCTGTACAAGTTTGTAGCCTAGGAGCAATAGGCTATACCACCTAGGCTTGTGTAAGTATACTCTATGGTGTTCGCACAACAAAATTGCCTAATGATGCATTTCTCAGAATGTATCTCTGTCATTAATTGTTGCATTGACACATCCTGAAAGTTTTTATGAAAAATTCCAATTAAACTTTCTTTTAAACGTTTGTTTTTTAGATGAACCTGACATTGCAAACATAGCAATGTTTTTGTTATAAGAATCTAAATATTGGCTAGTTTTTTTAAATGGGCAATTATAATAGTAATACCCTTTAAATTTTTCTAGTAAAAATTAGCAATAACATTGAAATTTTCCACAAATAAAGTATGTAAGGTTTAAAGGAATTCAAGGCTTATGTGATATGTGTTTTTCCAGAAAGAACATGTTAGAATCTGTGTGAGATAACCAAAACTACAGCTATTTTGACATGAGTTTGGTTTTGACAGTGTAAATACAGACTTGTCAGATTAATTGATTGTGAGCATATGTCATAATTGTATTTTGGACTTGTTGCAAGGGAACTAGCTTCAGAAGAAGTTAGTTGAAAAATGATTTTCAGAGGAAGGATCTTTACAGAATAAAAGGGGAGGTTATGGTTACTATTTGTGTTAGGTACAAGTTAAAGGATAGTTAAAGAGCAGGTTATACTTTGCTGCCCCTTAATCAGCCGTATGATTATAAAGCCTGTCTTAAAAGATGAGGCTGTTAATCCAATACACCACCGTTTATTACAGACAACAGAAGTTTGCTTTAAATAGGCTAACAAAATATTTTCAAATATATTAACAAATAAAGTTAGATCACGTGATTTTTGTCTTCTTTGGGTTTGAGACAATTTTTCATTTGTCAACACTGTGATAATTTCCATTAAAAAAAGACCAATTAAAATTTAATTTGTTTCATTAGCAGGAATATGATAAATATTAATGGTACTTCCTGAGAAATAAGATTCATATTTACAGAGCTTTTTGACTACCTGTGATTTCAATTTCTTCATGGTAGAATGATTCTTTTTCTCCTTGGATTTATGTGTCTAGCTTTTTATTTGTCCTGGTGTACATTCTAAAAAAATAATGCTTTAATTAGGGATCATTTGTCTTCAAGGACAGGCTGTTGTAGGGATTCAGCTGTTTTGGGTTGATGAAGAGTAACTAGACCTTGTGTGAATGGGAGAACCGTTGGGAATCTGAGAAGCTAGTCTCTCAAGCTCTCATTCGGCTTATAAATGGTTTCTTGTCTCAGCTTCTCCTTCCATGTCTGCTTCATCTCCATTTCTCACTTCTCCCTTCCAGTTCTGTTTGCCTTGCCCTAGTTTTTCATAGTCTCTGCTTCTCTGAAACTCTGGTAAGTGGATTTGATTTGTCATGGGGCTGACTTGAACTGTTCTTTCAACTAAAGTTTACCTCTTCGTGGTGACAGTGTGTTTCTTTAGTTCAGTTGGCAAGAGAGAAATCTGAATGCGTTGCGTTGACCACCATGACTTAGATGTCTATCCGTATCCCATGACCTTGGTGAGAGGTGGGGTGGAAAGCACCTTTTATATAAGGCTTAAACTTTTGGATGCTCTATATCAGGAGAGTTCTCTTGTTGGGGTTGAACAAGGCACTCAGTTAAACATGTCAGGTCTAACAGTGCATAATGAGGTACTTTGTGGGATACAAAGATGAGTTGGATTTAATCCTTTTCTGCAAGGATCAAGTTTGTTGGCTAGCAAAAGACTCCTATAATTTAGCATTGGCTTTTTATTCTAGTCACTCAAGCAAACCGGAAAGATGACAAAGTAGGACTATAAGAACTAGCTAGGATTAAGGAAGGAGAACGACAGGTAGCACTGGAGACATGAATGTCCTATTTCTACAATTTGGATCACTGACCTACTAAAGCATGAAAGTATCTAGAAGCCATTGTATCGGGATCCTCATTACTGCTGTCAAAGACTATCCCTTATTGAATAAAGAAACTCTTATTCATGTCAAGTTGACATTCTTTTGTCCCATCTTTGAGATCTAGAGACATTTTAGAAGAACTCATTTCATCACTATTCTAGGAACTGGAACATTCTCATAGGCACCCTCTATCTATATAGTGACAGCTGTTCTTTTACCAAGTGTCATTCATCCTGACAAGACAATTTGTGCCTTCTTACTTTAGGGGCAAGAAGTAGGAATTCAAATAGTTGAGTCTGGAGTAGTGAGCATCTTGCTCTTCACAGATCTGGCAACAAAAGAATTGACATATTGGGTCAATCCAGTGTCCGGTCAACACCATATGTGATATTTAACAAAAGTTCCATGATTTCAGGGAAAGAAACTGCAGCTTTTTATTCCCACGTCAGTATTGGCGTTTATATGGACTTCAGAACTAAAAATTCCAAAGCCAGGTCTTAATTATATTACCAAACCAGGGCCAAGATTTTTAGAAGTACAAGTCAAGGATAGGCAGCTGAGGAACCTAGAAGATTGGAGTCAGATTACAAAGCCATAGGAGATAAATAGTTGGGGAGTCGTAGAGTTCTAAGTACTTAGGCTACAACAGAAGGAGGCAGTGATCTCAACTTTTGTGCTAAAGGATTGCCTGGAAAAAGTATTAAAATTTAGTTTCCTTAGCTCTACCCCCAGATTCCTAAAATTCGAGATGGGCACAGGAATATATACCCTTCATAAGCATATCAGGTAATTCTAATTGGTGTAGTCCTTAGAATGCTTGGAAAGTGCATAGATGGCATAATATCTACTTAGAAGATTTGTTCTGTGGATGTCTCAAATATCTTTTTATAATTGGGAGTGTTTCTTTCTTGATATGTGCCTGCCTCATATTAAACACTGTATCCATTCTCTCTAATTGCTTATGTCAGTAAATTGTGACATGGGATATGTTTTGGGTAAGATGATTATTTTTCTAGATGTTGTCCTTAACGGTATTATGGCCTAAACATCTAGTTTTTCATGGTTATAGCATCAGCTCATTTTCTTAAACTTTGTATTTTTATATATGAACTCTTAAAAAGACAGTATTTTTTTATTTCTATCTTTTGTCAATAAGTTCTCCTTTATTCTAATTTTCCGGCTCTATTAAGCAAGTTTTTTTTTTTTTTTTGACCTTATATACTTTGGAATATCAGCCATCTCTTGAACCTTTGCCCTCACAAATTAATTTCTCACCTTTTTTAAAGATCTGAAATAATTCTTTTTGGAGTCTTAATTACTCTTAGAATATTGAGCTGGTTGAAAACATAAACTTTGGAGCCATATTGTCAAGGTGCAAATCTGATCTCCACTACTTAACCCTGTAATTTTGTGCAAACCTCTTTGTGTCTCATCTGTAAGCTGGTCATAAGTAAATAATAGTATTTATCCATATACATAATAGGATTCTTGTGAGTGTATGAGGCAACATTTGCAAAGCGCTTAGAGTAGTGGTTGTTACACCTTATCTTATTATTAGTTGTCCTGTTCTTCTTTTTCCAAGATAATACTTACTCCCCTCTTTAATCTTTAGAATTCTTATTTGTTGCAAGTAATCCCTTTCTGGCTAATTTATTTTTTCTTTATGTATTTATTTTCTTCTCAGTTTTCCTTTTGTAGCTCTTAGCTGCATTTGATATAAATATCTTACTTCCCCTTAAAATTTTTTCTATACAAGTCTTCTTTCCATCATTGTTTTCTCTCTTGTTAAAGTTACCTCTGGTCTTGAAGTTCCTAGAATTAAAGGCTTTAAATCTCCCTTTAGTACTTTTTTTTTTTGTACTTCCCTTCCTCTCCTCTCATCTGATTGCTTAGTGATCTGCTGATTCTTCCACCCCATAACATCTCTTAGATTATTCTCTTCCTTTATCATCTATAGTTGACATCCTCATTACTTCTTGTTGAGATGATTGCAGCAGTGAAACTGGCCTTCCTGCCATTTTCCTACTCTATTTCATGGCGCACAGCACTCTTAGAATAATTTTCATCCAAATCATTCAAGAGGTTACTATATCTTAGTTCAAATTGTGCTATATGCCAGCTTTTAGTCCCTGTGCTTTTTAATAGTTTGCTAACATTTTCTTTCTTCCCTTTTCCATGTCTTATTTTCTTATTCCAGAAAGTGTTTTCTATATTGCATTCAAGTAAATTACCTTTCCTCCTGCTGTATGTTTTCAGCCTTTGTTTCTTGGTATTTGCTACCCTACCCACTTAGTATATTTGTATATCCTTATCTTACTAGTTAAAACCTTATACTTAAAACCCAGTTAAATCCTTCTGTCTGAAGAGATGTGTCCCAGTGAACCTTGACACTCTTAGACCAGTCATTTACTCCACATATAAGCTGTATTTACATACTCAGTCCTTATTGTAACTTTTTGTATTTACTTGTAAGATATATGACATTTTAAATAGTTTTCAGGCTGGGCGCGGTGGCTCACGTCTGCAATCTCGGCACTTAGGGAGGCTGAGGTGGGCGGATCACAAGATCAAGGGATCAAGACCATCCTGGCCAACATGGTGAAACCCAGTCTCTACTAAAAATACAAAAATTAACTGAGAATGATGGTGTGTGCCTATAGTCCCAGCGACTCGGGAGACTGAGGCAGGAGAATCGCTTGAACCTGGGAGGCGGAGGTTGCAGTAGTCGAGATTGTGCCATTATACTCCAGCTTGGTGACAGAGTGAGACTCCGTTTATAAAAAAAAGAAAGTTTAGTTTTCATGTTATGTATGTGAATTGGATTCCTAGCTGAAGTGTAAGATCCTTGAATTTTCTACTGACTTGCCCTGGTAGTGGGGCAGAGGTGAGAGGACTGAATTTGTCCTCAGGAGATAGTGAACCTGAAATTTTTGGTACCCCTGTCACTGGTACCAGCATTCTACAGCCAAAAATATTTGTCAGGAACTTAGACACAGCAATCTATCTAGTACTCAGCATACTGGATCAGAGAAACAACACTGTTTCCCATCCCCCTTTCATTTTCACAGTTCATTTATTAACTCCCACTTATTTAACCAACAGGGAGTGAGATGTAGGCCTACCCTTTAGGAAGCTCACAGTTTGGTTTTGATAGAATCAGAAAGAGGACTCAACCATGAGACACAGATCTCAGTACTGCACATGAGGTATGCTTGTTTCAGTAATTTCAGTCATCTGAGCTAGCTTACTCATGTGCCCACTGCTCCACTGGAGAGAACAGAATGTCTTCTTAGGCTTCTCTCTGTCTCTGTGTGGTCTCTCCAGTATAGTGGCTTCAGGGTAGCCAGACTTCTCTCATAATGCCTCAAGGCTCCAGTGGCAGGTGTCCCAAAAGAGAAAGGAAGTCAGGCTTACTGTTTTTTGTGACCTATCCTTGGAAACTTCCACAGCATTCTGCTCTTGAAGGCAGTCATGCAGGCCTGCCCATGTTGAAGATCAGGGTACAGAGACTCCACCTTTTGATGGGAGGAGTGGCAACATTCTCAAAGAGCTTGTGTGATGGAATATTGTGGCAGTTATGGAAAATGCAATGTGCTGTACGAAAAGATAAATAATAATTTGCTTTCAAGTATTTTACTTTGCATGTACAAGTGTATTCTCTCCTCTATGAGGTGTCATACTACCACTCATGTCTTTCTTTAACAATATATAATGGTGTCACCACATAAAGACATACTTCATTTTAAAATAATGTAAACAGATGAAGTATAATTTAACCATTTACTAGTCATTTAAGCTTTCTTACACACACACGCGCGCGCGCACACACACACACACACACACACACAGAGAGAGAGAGAGAGAGAGAGAGAGAGAGAGAAAGAAACAAATAAAATGCCTAAAGGCATAATATAGTTTTAGATTTCATTTGAATTTTATCTTACCCCAAGTTGGTAGAATTTGTGATGGGATAAGGAAGGACAGTGATGATGCCAGTTGTGGCCTTTGAAAGAGAATAATGTTCTTCACTGTTGATTTATCAGCCTTGATGAGTAACTTTAGAAATCTTTGGGTATTTGGGATAATCAGGAAGCGCTATCTAGAAGTGATTCAATTAATTTCCTGGGTTTTGGTTCCTTTCATGAAATGTACTTAATCATATTTTTGCGTGTGCTTCAAGGGCTGCTACCAGTTGGCGTTATCCTGTTAAACAACTCTATTTTAAGCAGACTAACTCAACTTCCATGATGTCCTCTGTACTTCTGGATTACTTTCATATTGGCCTTTGTATACTAAACTTGGTCAACCAGTCTCCTGCCCTTTGCCAAAACATTTCTTAAACTTCTTTAAAATACTTAAACTCAGCATCTTAATTTTCACTAAACACTTGATTCTAACACATTTCCAATCTTTGTATTACTAACACTTTTTTTTCATTTTTGTTTATATGCATTTTTAGAATATATGCATAATTTTGGCTACATGAATTTATGCAGGCTGACTCATTGCCTAATAAAAGTGATGTTATTTAGAATTTAATCAGAGATTAATCAGAGAGGTCCAGAAACTGGCATTTTAGATACTCTAATGAGTTCTCTAGTAACCAACACCCACTGGGAAATCTAACCTGAATAGATTGTTAATCTTCTCAGAGCTAGAGGATTAAAGCTGAATTAGCATAGTCTTGTTAAAGTTGTTAATTACTATTTCTGTAGTTTTTGGCAAAAATGTTAGCTCTTCTTTTCTGCACTTGCTGCTTAATAATGGTGGTTAATTTATCTAGAGAAACTTTAAGATTATAGAAGGGTAAGAGAGTACTTGGAGCAGCATGCCTGGGTTAACTCTTGGTTAATGAGATTTTTAAATATAATCATTCCTTCCTTCCAGGCTTATATTAAAACAAAAATCACTGTATAAAAAGTTATTTTGTGTATTTATATGGTTATCTTACATTACATTTATAAAATACTTAGTATTTGAAACATTCTTTAACTTTGCATACCGATTTCCTCTCACCTTTCACACGTAATGATGTATGTAGAGATTCTTAGTGAAAGCTTTTTGAAAATGATGGTTTATTTTATTTTATTTTTATTTTTGAAACAGAGTCTCAATCTGTCACCTAGACTGGAGTGCAGTGGTGTGATCTTGGCTCACTACAACCTCCGCCTCCTGGGTTTAAGTGATTATCCTGCCTCATCCTCCCAATTAGCTGGGATTGATGACAGGCATGTACTACTACACCCAGCTAATTTTTTGTATTTTTAGTAGAGATGAGATTTCACCATGTTGGACTAGGCATGTATTGAACTCCTAACCTCAGATGATCTGTTGGCCTTGGCCTCCCAAAGTGTTGGGATTACAGGCGTGAGCCACTGTACCTGGCCTTGAAAATGATGGTTTTTAGTAGGTTATCAGTTTGATTCCAAACTGATCAAGATGATAAATTGTAAGTCAGTTACAATGTTAATGTTATCAAAATGATTGAAAATGTTATCAAAATTATTTGAAAAATTATTAAATGGCTTTATGGCAGGAATTAATTTCTTTTCAAGGCACAAATGAAAGATTATTTTCCAAATGAACCATATACATAGGGTTCGTTTTAAAAGAAGCACCGCAACCTTTTAAGCCAGCATATTGCTTGTGGTGGTTGTGTGTTGTATTATTGGTGCTTAAATCAGCAAACTGTAATGTTGATTTCTTGAAAGGACCAGAAATAATCCAGTTTATCACTTGGGTCCGATAGGGAAGTGAAGGGAGTAAGATGTTCTTGTCTAAAGTCTTATTGCCAGGGTAGAACTGAGGTCACTTATCTCCTAGTTTACATTGTCTCCATTGTACTACTGTTACCAGACGTGGCTGAAACATTCTAATTTGTTTTGCTCAAATACTACAAATTTGTGGTGGACTCTTGGGATCTGAATTACTTTCTTTTTACAAATATGTCTTGATTTTTAATAGCAATTTAGTTTATCTCTCTGTTGTTTTTATTATTTTTTATATAGTGTGCATTATCTAAACATCTCATCCAGGTAATATGAAAGGGATTTGTTCAATCAATGATTTGTTATGTGCCTCTGTGCCTGATTATGTGTTTTAGGAGACCTGCAGGCAGGTCAGCTGTGCCCAGCCTAAAATATACTGATTTAAATATTATGTTTTGGATTAATTTCCAAATGGACATAGGAACATATTTGGTTTGTACTGTTATTTTTAAATAAAAATATAATCAGCTTGTCTTGTTTTGTATCATAGAGCCTTTCCTAGGACCCTAATTTATTAGAATTCAAAGAGTAGATTTATTTTTCTTCAAATTCAAACCTACTTCTTTAATTAAGGCAAAGGGAAGAAAATTGACATTAATTATATATAGTTTGAATTTTTGTCTTTTAATTATAAACTTGAAAGTCTTTATAAAAACAGAAAAACAAATGAATATCTATTAAAGTCTGGGTTATGAGCTGGGCGCTGTGGCTCACGTCTCTAAGCCTAGCACTTTGGGAGGCTGAGGCGGGCAGATCTGAGATCAGGAGTTCAAGACCAGCCTGGCTAACATAGCGAAACCTGTCTCTGCTAAAAATACAAAAATTAGCCAGGTATGGTGGTGCGCACCTGTAATCCCAGCTAAGTGAGAAGCTGAGGCAGGGGAATTGCTTGAACCTGGGAAGCAGAGTTGAGCCCACAGGGGAGTCAATATCGTGCCATTGCACTCCAGCCTGGGCGACAGAGCGAGACTGTGTCTGAAAAGAAACCCTTGGTTATATAGAAGGACTTAAAATTTAGTGTTGTGGCCAGGTGAGGTGTCCCTTCCATGTAATCTCAGTGCTTTGGGAAGCTGAGGCAGGAGGATTACTTAAAGCCAGGAGTTTGAGACCAAACAGCCTGGGCATCATTGTGAGGCTCCCATCTCTACAAAACATTTTTAAAAATTAGCTGGATGTAGTGGCATGTGCCTGTAGTCCCAGCTACTCAGGAAACTGAGGCAGGAGGATCATTTCAGCCAAAGTTGGAACCTGTGGTGAGTTACGATTGCACCATTGCACCCCAAGATGGTGACAGAGCAAGACTTTATCTGTCTAAAAAAAAAAAAGAATTAATGTTGAAGATTGTACCACCAGGATAGTTAGGGCATTTGAAAGCATGTTTATGTGTTTTTAAAAAGTTAGTTTGACAAGATAATTGACCTACCAGTTTATAGGACAGCCAGTGGTAGGATGGTAGAAAAACCTTGTAGAACAGTGTTTTTTTTGAACTATCTTTGGTAACGCAACATTTTTATAATCTCATTGGTTGATAGTGTCTTTTGTAAAATACAATAAAAATGGGTAACTAGAAAAATTAAGTGGAAAAAATAGCCAAAGAAATATGATACAAATCCAAATATTATCAGTTTCAGAAGATATATTAGTTGGTCAAATTGCTATTAAAGTTTCTAAACACTTAGTCTCAGTTTCTGTAATTATCTAGTCATGGACCAGTTTCAGACGGTAACAGAGCCCATGGATTAATGTTGATGTACAGACCAGACTTTGAGAGGAACTGTTCTAGAATATACAGATGCTGTGTATTAGGAGTCATTCCTAGGCTGAGGAGTTGTCTTTCACAGCAAACATAATTCCTGCAAACAGTATACAGGTGCCTAGCCTGAAGTGGCCTTCTACGAACACCAGAAAAATGAGACTTGAGAACTTTTGTTTTATAAAAGAAGCAACAAACTTTATTGAGATATAACTTACATGGTGTAAAAATCATCTGTATTAAGTGTACTGTTCAATGGCTTTTAGTAAATTTTCCAACTTGTGCAAAACACAACCACAATCCAATTTTAGAACTTTTTTTTTTTTGAGACAGAGTCTTACTCTCATCACCCAGTCTGTAGTACAGTGGTGTGATCATGGCTTACTGCAGCCTCGACTTCCTGGGCTCACGTGATACTCCTGTCTCAGCCTGTTCAGTCCCAGAACACTTTCATCAACTCCACCAGAACCCTCATGTTGTTTTATACTTAATTTCTATTTCTAGCCCCAACCCCAGCTCCAGACAACCACCATGCTTTATGTGTTTATACCAACCAAAATACCTTTTGTGTTTACAGATTTGTCCTTTCCAGACAATTTATGCAAGTGGAATCAGACAGTATGTGGCCTTTTGTTTCTGGTCTCTTTGACTAAGTGTAATGTTTTTGAAGCTCATCCACGTCATAGCCTGTAGCAACATTCTGTTCTTTTTATTGCTGAAGAGTATTCATTTGTTTTAAAATACTGCATTTTGTTTGTCCGCCCGCTGATGGTGGTTTGGGATATTTCCAGATTGGAGGATATTATGAAAAATGCTTATGTGACATTTGCATGCAACTTTTTGTGGGAACTTGATTTCTTTTCTTGGATAGGTACCTAGAAGTGGAATTACTGGCTTGCCTGGTAATTTATGTTTAACTTTTTAAGAAACTGTGAAACCGTTTTACTTTTTCACTGGTAATATATTAGAGTTCTAGTTTTTTCACATCCTTGTCAACACTTGTTATTTCCTTCTTTTTTTATTATAGCCATTCTAGTGGGAATGGTATTGGATTGCATTTCCCTAGTGACTAATGATGTTGAACATGTTTTCATGTGCTTATTGGAAATTCATGTATCTTTTCTGATGAAATATCTATTCAGGTATTTGCTCATCTTATAGTTGGGTTGTCATGATACTGAATTGTAACAGTTGTTTATTCTGGATACATGTCTTTTATGGCTATGTTAATATGATTTGCAGATATTTTTTCCTAATCTTTGTCTTGTCTTTCTCTTACTGATTTGTTTTTGAAGTGGGTACCTTTCAATTCTTTGTAAAATTGATTCTCATTTTAAAGAATCACAGGGACTAATGAAGTGAGAGAAGAGTGGCAGGGTACCTTACTCTGTGCTTCAGCTCTATTTCGGAAAGTAATTATCTAATTGTAGAGTTCGCTTGCTTAGTGATGCTGAATGACCATGTCACTATTTCTAACTTGATATTCTGGTGGTTGTACTGGGGGAGTCCGTTTGCCACCGTATCACTGACAGAACATCATCTTTTACTGTAATTCCTTGAGCAGTCAGATATTTTAGTTGGAAGCAACAAAAACGGATTCTGGCTTATTTAATCTAGAGGTAAATGTATTAAATAGATGTTAGGAAGCTCTTAGAATTGCCAGGAAGACTGCAACCAGGCTTGTACAATGAGAAGAGCTGTAGGGGGCTGTTCCTTGGCAGAAACCACAGTAGAGCCACAGCACAGGTGCAGTCTGATTAGGACACCAATACTGTTGCTTGCTTACTATGCTGGCACCACTGAATGCTACTGTTGGCCTTTTTTTTTTTTTTTTTTTTTTTTTTGGTGACAGTTGCCCAAGTTGAAGCTCAATGGCACGATATCAGCTCACTGCAACCACCGCCTCCCAGGTTCAAGTGATTCTCCTGCCTCAGCCTCCTGAGTAGCTGGGATTACAGGCGCCTGCCACCACATCCAGCTAATTTTTGTATTTTTGGTAGAGACTTGGTTTCATCACATTGGCCAGGCTGGTCTTGAACTCCTGACCTTAAATGATCTGCCCACCTCGGCCTCCCAGAGTGCTGGGATTTTAGGCATGAGCCACTGCGCCCATCTGCTGCTTGTCTTTTATTGCTGCTGCTCCTAAAACTTGCTCTTGCTGCAGTGGATTGTCTCCAGTACTACACCAGCCCACTGCAGATACCAAGGGACAACTGTACAGATGGTCCTCAACTTACCATGGCTTGACTTAATGGTTTTTTTGACTTCATGATGGTGTAAAAGTGATATGCATTCAATAGAAACTATACTTCATGTTTTGAATTTTGATTTCTTTCCCTGCTGGCCATATATGGAATGCTACTTTTTCACAATGCTGGGCCTGATCATCTAACCAAAGGCTATTTTATAATAAAGTGTTGAATATCTCATTTAATTTATAGGATACTGTACTGAAATTTTGTCTTGAGCATGTTTGGCTTAGGCTAGGCTAAGCTATGATGTTTGCTAGGTTAGATGTATTAAATGCATATTCAACTTAACAATACTTTCAACTTACCATGGGTTTATCAGGATGCAACCTTGTGGTAAGTTAAGGAGCGTCTGTACTGCATTTCTAAAGGAAGCTGGGATATGAATGTCTGGCATTTTCAAGCTTCTTAATGAAAAGTAAGTACTACGTCTTATTAGTATTAATCTCGAGTGTTTCCCATCTTAAAGTAAAAAGAAAACATAGTCTCTCTCCCTCAACTTCACTTTCCCATCCAGATTCTGCCATATTTCTGTTTTCTTATCTACTGGCAATATTGACTACTCTCATCCCCATTTCTTGATGAACTCTTCAATCCACCAGAGTCTGATGTATACGCTCATTAATCTCCAAAACTTTTTCACAGTTTCCCTAAAATTCATGGACAGATTTCAGTTTTCTGGTTTGATATTTCAGCAGTTTTTGTCTATCATCATTCCTTCTTTTTGAAACACTTCCTTCTGCGGCTTCTTTGATACTTCTGTCTTTTGGGTTTTCTTCTTTGTCTTTTGGGGGCTGCTTCTTGCCCTCCAAGTCCCTCAAAGGTCTGCTCCAGGCCCTATTTTTATTTAAACATACTCCATAAGCAAGCTCATCCACCTTTATATCCTCGTTTACCACTTACAGACTAGTCTAGGCCTCTCTGTTGAGTATCAGAGAGAACTTTATGCAACTAAATATTTCTTTTGGGGTATTTCAGAGTCATCTCAAAGATGCCTTTTTATGCCTTAAAAAACATACTTAGGCTTTCTCTGCTTCTAGTGTTATTGTAAGAAATGACACCAACAATCAAACATCTATGCAAGAAAGAAACCTGGGGATTATCTCTGATTCTTACCTCCTTCATGCTAACTCTTCTGTATTCCATTTTCAAATATCACCATTTCACCATTTCTCTTTTCCTCCTGTAGTCACCCTGGTCCAAGTCATTGTCAGTGATGGCCTAGCATGGTTACTGTAAAACCTCCTAATGACACTCCCTGGTGCTGGTCTTGCCCTCTATCCCCACGGGATAGCAAGATGGATAATGTTATCCTTAAGTCTTTTTAAACCCTTGCCCTTAGGGTAAAGTCCAAACTATGTAATGTGCTTTGTAAGACTCTCCAACATATTTGCTCTCACTTATCTCTAACGTTTATTATTACTAGTTTTCTTCTTGCATTTGATATTCCAGCTAAACTTTTTTCAGTTTCTCAGTTGGGCAAGCTTCTTCCTGCCTGTTATCCCACATGTTGTTCTCTCTAGGTAGGTGAATTCACCCTCCCACCTCCCTTTCACCATGTCATTTCTCCACTCCTCAGCGGGTAATGCCCATGAATTCTTCGTGTCTCCGTTTATCCCTAGGTTAGATTAGGATATTTTCTTACATGCTTCTGGAATACTCTACTTTCCCTGTAATATATATTATAACTTATTGTAATTATTTGTCTGTTTTCCCACTAGATTGTAAACTGCATAGCATCAAGAACCATGCATTTCTCATTCCCTCCCCATAGCATCTAGCACAGTTTGTGACTCATAGTAAATGCTTTTAACTATCTGCTAAGTGAATAGTGATCCTTTGATCTGTTATTTATTTATTTATTTAGAGACAAAGTCTCACTCTGTCGCCCAGGTAGAGTGTAGAGGTGCAATCTCTGCTCACTGCACCCTCCACCTCCTGGGTTCAAATGGTTCTTTTGTTTTGGGGCAGGGAGGAATGAAGTCTCACTCTTGTTGCCCAGGCTGGAATGCAGTGACGCAGTCTCGACTCACTGCAACCTGTCTCCCAGGTTCAAGCGATTCTCCTGCCTCAGCCTCCCGAATAGCTGGGACTACAGACATGTGCCACCATGCCCAGCTAATTTCTGTATTTTTCTCTATGTTTTTTAGAGATGGGGGTTTCACCCCATGTTGGCCAGGCTGGTCTTGGACTCCTGACCTCAAGTGATCCACCTGCCTTGGTCTTCCAAAATGCTGGGATTATAGGCATGAGCTACTGTGCCTGGCCTGATCTGTTTTAAAGAGAGATAACCTCCTTGTATTAAATAAGTCAGCCTAACCACTTGAGATGGATAAGTTCAGTGTTTACATTTGTATTTATCTTCTGAAAAACTACCTAGAATTTTATAAACCTGCATTGTCAAAGAGGATATTAGAAAATTATAGGAACTTATGTAGTAAAATCTGTATTTTGGAACTTAAGGATCAAATTGTAATTTTGGAATCAAATAGATACCCCATCTATTAAAGAATGGCCAATGGGAAATTTAACATACTAATCAAACGTTTAAAAAATTGCCTCATCAGAATCATCTTTTCCCACTTTAAACTGTGGACAGGCACTGTTTTCCTAGGTAAGCAAATATCTGAACACATGCCTTCGCTCTTTTTGATCAAGCCAAGCATCTGTATAAACTCAGCTTAGCGTTCTTTGAACCACAGCACTACAGACAGCCATGATAGTTAATGTGACATTGAAACCTATTTGACATCCCTAAGTTAGAGGGTCAGTAACATTTGAGTTAGTAAAATAACTATGTGGTTTTCATTTCAATGAATATTTCTTTTTTTTTTTTGCTGTTCTTAGTTCAGTGAGAACCTCCTTACTTGTCAGCATTTATTCCACTTTATTTGAACACGGTGTTATACTTGTAATACCTGTAATGGAAATGAAATACTTTATAAAAACCAGTGAACGCATTATAAGGATATGCAAATAGAGTGAAAGAACTGCAAAGGAAATTCTGCAGAACATATTTTTATTTCTTCAAAGGTAGGTATAGAAGTACTGCTGGATTAGATATTTTCAGTTGCAAAATAACAAATTCTGTGGAAATAACAAAACATAAAGGTAATTTATTTGTTTGTTTACCTCAAAATCCAAAGACACAGAAGGCTTCTGGCAAAAGTTGATCCAGAGGCTCTAAGATGTCATCAGTAATCTTTGTTGTTCTTGTAGTGTTGTTGTGTTGTTTTACTTTGCATTCTCAACTTCCTAGAGCAACTCTGTCCAATAGGAATATAATGCATGCCACATTTTAAAATTTAAATATTCCTACTTTTTAGGAAATAAAAAGAAACAGATGAAATTAATTTTTTAAAAAAGAGATAGGGTCTTGGTGTGTTGCCCAGGGTGGATTGTAGTGGCTATATTCACAGGTGTACGAGAGTTTTGACCTGCTCTGTTTCTAACCTGGGCTGGATCACCCCTCACTGGGCAACTTGGGTGGTTCCCCACTCCTTGGAGTGGTCACCTTCTTGATGCCATGCTTAGTGGGGGCACCTGGTCAGCTAAGACTATGACATGGAACACCTGGGTTCAAGTAATCCTCTTGCCTCAGCCTCCTGAGTAGCTAGAACTGTAGGCATGTGCCACTGTGCCTGGCAAAATTAATTTTAGTAAGAGTTTTCGTTTAACTCAGTATTTCTAAAATACCACATTTCACATGGAATTAGTATAAAAATGGAGATATTTTACACTTTTTTATACTAAGTCTTCAAAATTGGTGTTTTACTCTTATAACACATCTCAATTCAGACTAGCCAGATTTCAAAGGCCCAATAACCACATGTGGCCAGTAGGTATGTTTTGGACAGCAGTTTTAGTTTACACTTTGTCTTAAGGCTGGCTCTCCTTTTCTCAAGTTGGCCACTGCGGTCAGCAGATTTATGTGTTTTCTTGTTCATATCTGTAAGAAATAAGACAGCATGTTTTCAATATCTCCCCTCTAAGTAAGGGGAAAATTTTCCCCAAAACCTCTCTGCAGATGTCACCATGAATTTCGTTGTTTGTGTTGGGCCTTCTGATCATCCATGATTCCTTCTGTTGTAACCGGGAGGATGAGATATACTGAATGGTGTGTGCCAATCAGGAATCACCCATGGGGTATAACCCAGGATCACAAATCCTATGCGATTCACAAAGAGTTTATCTCCTACGGTTTGTTCTAGAAGTTTTATAGTTTTAGGTTTTGATGTAAGTCTGTGACCCATTTTGAGTTAATGTTTGTAGAATATTTGAGGTTTAATTTAATATGAGTCAAGGTTTAATTTTTTTGGATATAGATTTCCATGTGTTCTAGCTCTGTTTATTGAAACAGGCTATCTTTTTTTCATTGAATTGCCTTTGTACCTTTGTCAAATATTAATTGACCGTATTTGTGTGAGTCTTACTGGACTTTCTATTATTCTGTTCTGTTGTTCTATCTGTCTGTCCCTTTTGTACAAATACACAATTTTCATTACTGTATTGTAAGTCTTACAATTAGTTAATATAACTCTTCCAAGTTTTTTTTTTTCTAAATTGTTTTAACTATTCTCATTCATTGGCCTTTCCATACAGATATTAGAATTAGCTTGTTAGGCAGAGGTGGGAGGATAGCTTGAGCCCAGGAGTTCAAGACCAGCCTGGGCAATAGAGTGAGACTTTGTCTCTGCAAAATATAAAAATTAGCCAAACTTGGTGAGGTGTGCCTGTAGTCCCAGCTACTCAGTAGGGTTATTTGAGAGGATCACTTGAGCCCAGGAGGCAGATGGTACAGTGAACAGAGGTCATATCACTGCACTCCAGCCTGGGTGACAGAGCAAGACCTTGTCTCAAAAAACAAGACAAAACAAAACAAAAATTAGCTTGTTAATATTCCAAAAGTTCTTCTCGAATTTTTGTTGGGATTGTGTTGGCTGTTAGAGCAATTTGGGGAGAGTTCACATCTTAGCAATATTAAGTCTTCTGGTCCATGAACACTGTTTAGCTTTCCATTTATTTAGATCATCTTTGATTTTTTCCTGTCAATATTTTTGTTTTCAGCATACAGATTCTTCATCTATTTTGTTAGACTTATGCTTAAATATTTTATGGTTTTGGTGCCATTATAAATTTATGTTTTTATTAGACTGTTAGTTCATTGTTAATATGTACAAATATAATTGATTTTTGTATATTATCTTTGTATCTTATAGCCTTGCTAAATTCATATGTTAGTTTGAAGAGTTTTTTTTCTAGAAACCTTAAGATTTTCTATATGATAATCATATTGTGTATGAATAGCAAAGGTTTTACTTTTTTCTTTCCATCTTTGCTCTTTTTCTTTTCTTAGTATATTATACTAAGACTTTTGGAATGATATTGCATAGTAGTGGTTAGAGTGGACAAACTTGCCTGTTTTCAGTGTTAAGGTAAAAGTATTTTATCTTTCATTATTAAATATGATCTTAACTCTAGGGTTTTCATGGATGCCATTTATCAGTTTCAGGGAGTTCTAGTTCTAGTTTGCTCCATGTTTTGGTCATGAATAAGATATTCTATGAACTTTTATCAAATGCTCTTTCTTTATCTTTTCTTATTTAGTCTGTGGTTATGGTGAATTACATTGATTGATTTTTGAATACTGAATAAACCTTGCATACCGTATCATTCCTTTCATATATTGCTGGATTCAGTTGGCCACTGTTTTTTTGAGGATTTTTTTCATCTGTGTTCATGAGGGATATTAGTTTGT
Organism: Cacajao melanocephalus; assembly: GCA_963573385.1. Lineage (NCBI taxonomy): Eukaryota > Metazoa > Chordata > Mammalia > Primates > Pitheciidae > Cacajao > Cacajao melanocephalus. The sequence continues at coordinate 1,094 of CAUYLG010060988.1, read as the reverse complement.
AGTTTTCCTGTCTTATAATTTAATTTTCTGGCTTTTGTATTAGGATAATGCTGGTCTTATAAAATGATTTGGGAAATTCTTTCTCCTCCTATATTTTCTAGAAGAGATTGAGTAGGATTGGCATTATTTCTTCATTGAATATTTGGTCTAATTGGCCAGTGAAACTGTCCAGGCCTGCAGTTTTCTTGGTTGTGATGTTTTTATACTATGAACTCATTTTCCTTAAGAGCTATTCAACTATTCATGTTATTTCTTTTGGTACTGTATGTATTCAAGGAGCTGGTCCATTTCATCTAAGTTACTGAATTTATGGACATGAAGTTGTTTATAGTGCTACTTGATACTTTTAACCTCTATAGAGTCTCTAGTGATGTTCCCTCTTTCATTTAAAAAAAATTATAACTGACGAAATGTTTGTGGTTTGAGTTTACAAACATCATTTTACCACCAGCACACGAAGTTTAACTGCTTCCCCCCTTTCATTTAAAATAAGTCTCTTAAAGTAGTAAGAATCACTGTCATCAAAAGCATAGTCATTTTCTGGAACATGAATAAACAAATAAGTTCTGCTGCTATATATGATACCAAAGTTGTTTACACACCTGTATTCAGTGAAAACTACTAAAATAATAATCCAGTTTTAAAAACAGCGGAAACTTCTGAAGACATTATCCAAATACTATAGCAATTTTTAAAGCATTTCTTTGTACTATCAATTCTAAATAGAAAAATTAGGGAATTAAAAAACCGAAAGTTCTCTTGAGGAAAACAGAGAGGAAAGTGACATTGCTCAGTGCTGATGTCATGAATTTTTCTTCACTGGTGAGGGATTTACCCAGTAACAGATACAGTTAGCCTTCTAACCTTATACTGTGTTTTTGTTTTTTTTTGTTTTTTTTGTTTGTTTGTTTTTAGAAAGAAGGAAAAAGAGAGAAAATAAAGAAAGAGTGAAAGAAAGAAGAAAAAAAAAGAATGTAAGAGAGAAAGAAAGAAGAAGAGAAAGAGGGAGAGAGAACGGGATTCTTGTTCTATTGCCCAGGCTAGAATGCAGTCTAAAAATGGGTATTAAAAACCTCTTTTATGCCAATAATTGT
>CAUYLG010060987.1:0-28588 GCA_963573385.1 Cacajao melanocephalus | reverse complement strand
GGTTGGCTGCTTGTTTGTTATTTTCATCCCTTATTCCTTCCTGTCTCCATTGTTAAGCACAATTATTGGCATAAAAGAGGTTTTTAATACCCATTTTTAGACTGCATTCTAGCCTGGGCAATAGAACAAGAATCCCGTTCTTTCTCCTTCTTTCTCTTCCTCTTTCTTTCTCTCTTTCATTCTTTGTTTTTCTTTCTTTCACTCTTTCTTCTTTTCTCTCTTTTTCTTTCTTTCAAAAAAAAAAATAAAATAAAATATAAAACAAAATAAAAAAAAAAAAACAAAAACAAAACCCTGTTATTTCCTTCAGCTCTACATTCAGAGTAATGACTAAGTATATGAAAACCATAATGCTAGTGACTGTGTGATTGTGGAAGGCTGACCTAACCTCTCTATGTTTCCATTTTCTCCTTTGAATAAAGGAGATAATAATAATTTCTGTTTTATAAGATTGTGAAAGTTCAATGACATAATCAAGTATCTGGCACATATTAATACCAATTACTACCAATTGTAGAACATCTGTGACAGTTCTGATTTAATTGCTATTTTTGGTTAACACTCAATATTCCTAGTGACTTTATGTTATCCATTTTACATGGAAGGAAAATCAACATAGAGCTTTCCTTCTCAATTTCACAGAGCTAGAAAGTGATAGGGCCTGGATTCAAACCCAGATGTATTCATTTGTTTTCACGCTGCTAATAAAGACATAACTGAGGCTGAGTGTTTTAAAAAAAGAAAGAGTTTTATTGGAATCACAGTCCCACATGGCTAGGGAGGCCTCACAATCATGGTAGAAGGTAAAGGAGGAGCAAAGCCACATATTACATGGTGGCAGGCAAGAGAACTTGTGAGGGGAACTCCCCTTTATAAGACCATCAGATCTCGTGAGACATTCATTATTGTGAGAACAGCACAGGAGAAACCTGTCCCCATGATTCAACTACTTTCCACTAGGTCTCTCATGACATGTGAGTATTATGGGAACTACAATTCAAAATGAGATTAGAGTGGGCCATAGCCAAATAATACAACCATGCAATATGGTTTTTCAAAACCATGGCTTTTAAGATTGGCATTATACTGCCAACCAATAACTAAAGAATAATAGGAAGGCCTTGGTAACATTGGCTATCTTCTGATTTGTTCTCTGATGGTGCATATCATGTAATCCGTGTCTTAAATAACCCTTGATAGTTATGTACTGCACAACATCATTTTGGTCAATGACAAACTGCATATATGATGGTGGTCCCATAAGATTATACCATATTTCTACTGTACCTGTCTCTATTTAGGTATGTTAAGATATATAATTACTTGTCATTGTGTTATAGCTGCCTACTGTATTCAGCATGGTAAGATGCTATACAAGTCTGTAGCAATAGGCTATATCACACAGACTAGGTGTGTAGTGGGCTAAACCATCTAAGTGTGCGTAAGTACACTCTGTGATGTTCACGCAACAACAAAATCACATAACTCTGCATTTTTCAGAACATATCCTCATCCTTAAGCAACACATGACTGTAACTATATAACTTGGCACTATAATGTAGATTGATAATTTACAACTGTCCCTTCAAATATACATCAGAATCATCTTTGCATTTTTAAAAATCACAGGTGCCTATGCCTACTGTGTCTAATGACCCTTCAAAGGTAGGTCCAAAATGGGTATAATTTTAGTAAACATCATGGTTGAATTCACATGTAAGAATCAATAAATTCATTCTTGGGATGGCCAGGCACGATGGCTCACGCCTATAATCCCAGCACTTTGGGAGGCCAAAGTGGGTGGATCACGAGGTCAAGAGATCAAGACCATACTGGTCAACATGGTGAAACCCAGTCGCTACTAAAAATACAAAAAAATTAGCTGGGCATGGTGGCGCGAGTCTGTAGTCCCAGCTGCTCGGGAGGCTGAGGCAGGAGAATTGCCTGAACCCAGGAGGCGGAGGTTGCAGTGAGCCGAGATCGCGCCATTGCACTCCAGCCTGGGTAACAAGAGCGAAACTCCTCAAAAAAAAAAAAAAATTCGTTCTTGGGGGTAGTGTTTACTGCAGAGGGGCCCACTTACCATCTTTATGAGACTCAACTTTAGTGCCTAGAAATTAGAAAGCCCAAGGTAGGGCCTGGAAAATTTAACGAATTCCCCAGAATAAATTTGTGTACAACAAAATTTGAGACTTATTGGCTAGAGTGAAGACTTAAATGGTGAGAAAAATGTGTCTCCCAATGAGGCAGTAGAAAAGTCATGGAATAGAGATGCTGATAAAATCTCCCCATTCGCTAATCATCATGAGGTGGAGCTACCTGGCCTTCATCTTTTACCCACATAGCAGACTGGTTGCTTTAGAATCTTTCAGGTTAAATGAAAGGCTGCCTAAGCACTATAAATTGTTTTGCATTTGGCTTGTCTTTGAGCATGACAGCCCCTTCAGTGTTTCTTCAATCAACTAATAGAAAACTCAGACTAGGGGATATTAAGGAATGCTTCTGTCAGCCACAAGGTTTGCAGATTTAATTTGACGTGATTTATAAATTGCTGCTGTTATTGATTCTGTTGTTGCTGGCAAACCCTGCTGCTATATAAAGCAGCTGCCGTCGGTAGTTGAGGTGTGCCTGCATCCATTAATGGATGTCTTGGGCACAGACACAATTTCATAACAGATGTCATTTACCTAGACTGACACTGCATATGGAAATCCCTGCTGCTTCCCCTTTGCACACAGTGAGAGGAAGCTGTTTTCTTGCTACATTCTAAGTTGTATGGCTGTCAGCTAATGATACGGAACGCAATAGCTACCTTTTAAAAAAGAAATTCCACCAGGAGACATTTCTCAGCATGGCAAAAATAACTATCCTTGCAACACATTTCTCATGAAACAAGGAAACGATGTAATATCAACAAGGGGAACAGTGATTGAACACAAATAGTTATACAGCTGAAGTCCTATTCCTACACAGCTTTACCATTTCGTGAGAATAACTGTGGCGAACAGTCTTTCATTTATTTTGATATCATACAGATTTTTTTTAACTCTGTTTAAAAAATTTTTGTCTTAAGTCTAGAACATCAAAATTTTTAGCAAACGACAACCATTTATTTGCAGCTTTCCAGAAACAAAAAATGTTTAAATGACAAATTGTTTTTCAGGGGTGTGTGTGTGTGTGTGTGTTTCATTATAAAATACAATACTGACTGAAAAACATTTATATGTTAAAATTCAAGAGTACCTTTGCATTATGCTTCATGCATTGTGACATTCATCAGGCCTAACAACTTTCTCCTCAGATGCCAAGAATCAATTCATAATTGTGTTAATAGGCCTGGGGTTAATGCTTCAAATTAGAAATTAGATTTGATCTACCTGGGCTCTGCTTTCATACGTGTGTGTAATGTGCTCTATTTCAGCTTTCCTATTTAAGGGAAAAAAAAGACCTTTTGAGAAAATAGGGCTGCACATTGCTATCATTAATAGCTAACACTTGCCATGTGATTGGTTCTTTCCAAGCATGATCTCATTAAATTCACACAAAAATTCTATGGCATGGATACTATCATTATCCCCTGGGGTAGTAATTAGTATTATTCACCAAATGTTACGTACTATCTGCCTCCTGAGTATTTGGCATAAATGCACCCCCCTAATTTTCTGCCTCCTCTGAAATTAGGTGTGTGTTAGCCTGAATCCTGAATGACTATAAGGAACGGAGCACACTATCAGTTGTTTTCGACATGAGAGAGAAGTAAACTCTTGTTTCATTAAGCCACTGAGATAAGGGTGTTGTGTTACCACCACATAACCTAGCACATTCTTCCTGCTGTTATCTTCATTTCTACTACTAATCCTGATGTAAACCTCAGGAGGAGAAAAGCCGCTGAATCTATGGTGCTTTCTCCACTCTTCTTTCTGGGTTCTACTTTCCATTTCCTCCTGAAAACACTGTTATTAACGGTTCTGCTTCTTTCTAAGTTTTGTTAAAATTCCCATTCACCTCCTCAATTTCACAGCATAATTTTCTCAGCTCCATGAACTACCTCCTTTGCAGCTCTCTAAAGTTTTTCATGTTGCCTAGAAATCATCACCCTAAAGTGGGGATGCGGTGGGAAGGAGTTAAATGTTATAGGGAAAATCTATTCTGTCACCTAGCTACTGAGATGCAATTAACAATGACCAATTTCAGGGCTGGTCCTCAAAAAACATTGTGTGAGGCTTCATTTTCCTCCCTGGCTTGGGAAGTTTGAGTAGGCTCATTGCCTTCAAATATTATGGTCAATTTTTATTGTTTATTTAGTTTTTTTAAGGCCAGGTGTGGTGGTTCACACCAGTAATCGCGGCACTTTGGGAGGCTAAGGCGGGCAGATCACCTGACGTCGGGAGTCAAGACCAGCCTGACCAACATGGAGAAACACTGTTTCTACTAAAAATACAAAACTGCCAGGCGTAGTGGTGCATGCCTGTAGTCCCAGCTACTTGGGACGCTGAGGCAGGAAGAATCGCTTGAACCCCAGAGGCGGAGGTTGCGTTGAGCCAAGATCACGCCATTGCATTCCAGCCTGGGCAACAAATGTGAAACCCTATCTGGGTTTTTAACTAACCACTTTAAATGTTCCTAAAGGACTTCTTACCTAACAACTCAGTCATTATTGTCATTGAGAGTTAAAAGAGAATTAAGCAACTTGGCACTAGAGTTTGCTTAGATTTTTAAATCTAAAATATTTTTTTGCTTCTTGACCTTAGGCAATTTATATAATTACTGTGTGTATTTTTTTCATATTTGTTAAGATCTTTGGAAATATTAAATTATTTAAAACATCTATAAGGTTTAGGACAGCTCCTGAACACAACCTACATGCACAACCAAAGTTATAACCACTAATTGCTCAAAACATAGCAGACTGTGTAGCAGCCCCTAGGTAAACAGAGCATAGTCCTTGCTCTCAGGATGCTCATGGGGGAGGAAATTTGCACTGATTATTGCAAAGCAGTGTGCTAATTTTTATACTGGCTCTAGATAGAAAAGTACGTAAACCTGGTGGAGGGAGAATTTCGTCTTGGCTGAGGGACACAGAGGAAGCAAGACTTGAGCAAAGACCAAAAAATAAGTTTTATAGGTGGACAAGGAAATTCCTAGCAAAGAGAACAGCAAAAGCATGGAAATGTGAGCATGGACTTAAAAAAGTATTAGAGAAGGGGAAAGAAGAAGCTGGAGAATGAGCCTGCAGTTTGACTTCTTTGTGCCCACGTTCACTTCCATTTGTACTTCAGCTGTTTCTGTCTTGTGTTTTTGGTGTTTGTCACAAGTCACTGCAAATCCTTCTTGCAAGGATGTGAAGTGTAAAACAGATAATTTAAGACAACAGTGCTTAGCCCTTAATACCTTTGTGAGAGTTGACAGCCCGTTGAGATGTCTAAAGGAAAGGTGGTCCTGGCAATGGGACCTAAGAAAAGAGGAAGAGCATAACTGGAATAAGAATGGGGCCAAGGACTAGGCCAGGCTTTTCCATCTTTCAATTGTTTCTTATAATGCTTCCACATTTTTTTTTGCAATGTCCCTGTGTCATTTCTTAGGCATTTTCTTTTTTTTTTGAAATGGAGTCTAGCTCTGTCGTCGAGGCTGGAATGCAGTGGCACGAGCTCAGCTCACTGAAACCTCCACCTCCCAGCTTCAAGCAATTCTGCCTCAGCCTCCCAAGTAGCTGGGATTACAGGCACCTGCCACCATGCTCAGCTAATTTTTGTATTTTTAGCAGAGACGGGGTTTCACCATATTGGCCAGGCTGGTCTCAAACTCCTGACCTCATGATCCACCTGCCTCGGCCTCCCAAAATGCTGGGATTACAGGCATGAGCCATAGCACCCAGCCAAGGCATTTTCTTTAAATATCGTATTTTTTATATATTCTCTTATTTTAAATAATGTTAGTGACTGTTACAGGCATGTGCTGGTTGTAATTTTCTAATACATATTACGATAAATATGAAAATAAATTTAAAAATTATTCCATTGTCATCAAAATCATATTATTTGCTCCACATGGTATATGTACCACATTTTAGAGAAAAATGGTCTTAACCAATCATGTGAGAAGATCCTGGCTTGAAGATAATGATATGTGCACTGGCCCAACTATTTTTATTCATAAAGCTTTTTAGAACCAGAAGATTTCTGAAAAGCAAGCATACTGAGGAAGTTATGAGAAAGGAAGAAAGCAAGCATCAACAGGAATGAGAATCAAGGGGAAAACCCAGTTGGTGTGTATTGCCATGTTTTGTGTTGGAACCTGTGCTTCGCACCATAAGGAATTGGAGGGTATACTCACCATCCTGTGGAATGAGATGGGGCGGTGAGTGGGGGCATCTATGAACAGGCACCTAGCCTTACTGAAAAAAAGGCAGGATGTGTCCTTCAAGGGAAGGTCAAAGACAATGTTGTATGGGATCAGAAGGCGACAAAATCACATTTGGTTGGGAATGTCAGGGAGTAAGTACTATAAAGCTGACATTTCACCTGGGCATTAAAGGGCCAGTGTACATCGTATACAAATAAAGCAAGAAAAGGAATAGGAGGAAGTTTCTATTTTCCACTGCATGAAGCTGCATATCTGGTCATATATATAAGAAATATCTTTGATGCTAGAAAACCGAACAGAAGAGATGTATTGGGCCTCCAAACACATAAGATATCTTCCATTTTTACTTACAGATCCAACTCCTCTGTATCCACCGTGCCGTGTGCCTTGATAGGCTGACCCATATGGCTACACCCACAAGCTTTCTGGCCTTTTGATATCTGGTTAGATTTGACCAATGGTAACCAGTGTCAAGTGATTCCGTAGAAGTTAATTTCTGATGATTTTCCTGTATAGCCATATTCCTCTACAGCAGGTTTGAGCTTATGATGGGAAACCTTCTCCATATAGTTACCTTCTCTTGGGAACAGCTTCTTTTTCTTTCTCTTGTTCCTTCAGATAGGCATGATAGCTCCTGATATCCTCAAGATTTCCATAAACTCTTCCAGTTTATTTTTTAAACTCTCCTCACAGACCCTGCTGAAAAATGGCGTCTCTTTTTTTCTGGGACTGTGACCAATACAATGAACATAAATTATACAAAGAATACAAGTTGAATATAGTAATATAAATTAGATATTCTATATTTATATAGAGTGTCACACAACTAGTCCTTTTGAATGGCATTCTGCAGGCATTATGGGAAAGAAATACTTCTTTGATTTTGTCCACCCAGAGCATCTGAGTCAGTGTGATAGAGCCCACGTAGTTCAGATTTCTACACACCTGAGAGGCACTACAGCACAGATGTTAAGAACACAAAATCTAGCAGCTACTGCCCCGATTCAAATTCTCTCTCTGCTACTTGCTAACTATATAATTTTGTCAAAATTATTTATAGTCTTTGTGCCTCAGTTTCTCCATCTTTAAAATGAGGCTAATTAGAGTAGTATAGGGTTTTTGGGAGAATTAAATGAACTGATGTTTGCAAAGTATTGGAAACGATGCCAAATAAGTGCTATACAAATATTAGGGATCATTATTATTATTTGATATAATAATACTTTAATGAATCATTTTCTTTGGGGATACTTGAAACCAATAAAGGATTTTTGAAAACTATTCAACTGACTCAATAAGATAAAACCAAATGTGCAGTTTGGTCTGTGTATGAATAGACTGCAACCTATTATACAATGCAATAGGGTTCAGGTATAATAGCGCAGTCAGGATGATGAAAGGAAAATAGGTTTTTTGAGATGCTCTTCCAGGGTCTGATCTTCTACTGCGTCCTTCAGGGTAATTCTATAACTATACATGTATAATGGTTCTATTTGATTCTTGTCTCAGGGTATTACTGCTAAATTTAGTCACTTCCTTACTTTAGACTGATATACTATTTGCAGAAAATTTAATTTACTTGCATTAACTCAAAGTTAACTTTATGTGATACTTTAATTAATTTCCCTCAGATGTCTGTAATATTTTCTCAGTCTCCTTTGCTTTGTACCTTAAGAATAATTATGTTTAAATTGTTTGGACTTAACTTCTTGGCAATATTACACTATACCTCAAGTCCCATGTCTCCGTCTCAATCAACATTCTTTGATACTTGGCAGATTTTAATTCATACTTTTTCTTGCAGCACATTTATTTTACTGTTTGGCCACAATCCCCTTACTCAAAAAAAGAAATATAACATTGAATGATAGCTTGGAAGTCATTACAATGCTTGAGTAATACAAATAAACCTACGCTTTAGCTGCTGCCTGTGGTGGTTCTATTTATCCATATCATGTCTTATGTGACTGCAGTATGAGAACTTTCTACAACTAAACTTTGTTTCCTTCCATCACACGAATTTGTCTGACTGTGGTCAAAGATCCTAGTCTGTGACTTAAGTAGCAGATCATCACCCATGATAACCATGAAAATTTTCAGAAGGCACATAAATAATGCCATTGAAAAGAAAGTTCCAGAAGCTACATTCTCCATTGGTGCTCTGGTGCGAATGTTTGTGCCCCCTGAAAATTCTTATGTCAAAACCCAATTTCCCAAGTTGATGGTATTAGGAGGTAGGGTATTTGGGGGGAAATTAGGTCATAGGGTCAGAGTTCTAAGAAATGGTATAAAGTCACTTGTAAAATAAGTCCAAGAATTACCCCTGACCACTTTTACCATGTGAGCACACAGTGAGAAGATGCCCTCTATGAACCAGAAAGCGAGCCATTAATGGACACTGACCCCGCCAGTATTTTGATCTTGGACTTCCCAGACTCTGTAACTATGAGAAATAAATTTCTGTTGTTTATTACCTACCCTATTTATGGTGTTTTATCACAGCAGTTTACATGGAACAAGACAATGGGGTACCCCATAGGCCAGAATCCATACTGAAAATGAAGTAGGAGTCCATGTACAGGTAAGGGTGAACTTAAGTGATTGAGGAAAGTGAAGGATGTCAAAGAAATAAGATCAATTCTAAGATAATGAAACCTACATATAGATCATTTCTTGAATTAAGAGCAACCTTATTGAGCTCAAAAGAATTACATAGTAAAAATTAGTCAAGAGTCCTCATTCCAAGGATTGTAAAACTAATTGTTCTCGTTAAGCCTCTTGTTATGTTTTGCTCTGGGTCAGTTGCCAGGCTGATTTTTGGCATTAACTTCTGTACCTCTGGCAATTTCCAATAAATTTCTTCTATTTCTTACAATAAGAGAAATACATTTTTAATAAATAAGAATAAACTTATTATGGAAAGAACAAATTACTCATTGCTTCTTAAGGAAATATCTGGAAAATATCTCACTGTAGTTTTGCAAAATGAACATATTTCTCCATTATTGTTTTTTATTAACTCAAAGAGAAATTTCACAGTATACTTCTATCTTTTGACACATTCTTCTCAGCTTTCCAACCATGTGTCTGTCATTTTCTAGGGCCCACATCAAAACAGCTCTATTACACATTTCTGCACTTCATCTATTCTCTCCTTTGCTCTGCCGCAGACTCAGTGACTAACAATTTTGATGAGTTTTTTTTACCGCAGAGAAATGTCTTTGCACCATTGTTTTCAGTGGCTTTTATAACTCAAACCATCTGTTCTTTTTCTTTTCCTTTTCCTGTTGTGTAAAACATTTTTGAAATACAGTGAAGGAAAGAAATGCAATCACAAACTGCTGTCTTGTGTTGTGCCGCATATTAATTTTCAAGCTGCTTTACTCTATAGCATTCATTTCTCCAGTAGAATAGCAATGTGTGGATGCCTTGAGGGCCTGACTTTGCTTTTTTCTTAATCATAAGTAATTAGAGAAACTGCCACATGTTGTTTTGGATAGTGCTTAAGTGCAGAAATGCTTTGGAAAGGGCATATATACAGACAGATTAAAGATATCTAAAGGCAAATTGGTACCTTCAAAAGCTCAAATGGGTTGATTTGTTACTTCAACACTCTACAACACCTGGCTCTCAGGTGTGACTCTCAGTGAAGACTCAGCTAAAGAAAAAAATTTGTAATGAGGCATCAAAAGGAAATCATGGCTCAGTTTCATTCTTTGTTGTACAATTAACCTACTAGACAGAGAGATGGCTGTACATGGGATGAGGCATATCATTAAAGAACCTCCATAAAATCTCTCTCTCTGTTTCACAAAACTCTTAGTGCCCCTGTAGGGGGCTTTTCTTTGGGGTCTTGCAAGCATCTTAGTCATGAAACTTCACTTTTAAATTATAAACATCTTCCTTAGATGATGCTTTTGTAAGGATAACATTCATTTAATTATCTAAATGTCTGCTAGCTAGGAGTAAAACTTTGTTGAAAAATCAGCTTAAATAGGTTTTGAGGTTGGGAGAGCAGGGCCAGCAATTAAAGAAAAGAAGAGCTGAAGGACTAATAGTGAGTCACCAAAAATCCAAACTAAACTCTTAGGATCTCAGTGGGGAGTAAAAATTAAAGATGAGCTGTTTCAATTGCTTTGACATACAACTGGCTTCCAGTTTTTCCTAATGCAGTTAATTATGAAGAAACTTTTGAAATAAGTGTATTAATCTATTCTCACATTGCTAATAAAGGCATATCCAAGACTGGATAATTTATAAAGTAAAGACGTTTAATTGACTCACAGTTCTGCAGGGCTGGGGAGGCCTCAGGAAACTTACAATCATGGCAGAAGGGGAAGCAAACATGTCTTCTTCACGTGGTGGCAGGAAGGAGAAGTGCAGAGGGAAGGAGGGGGAAAGCCCCTCATAAAACCATCATATCTCATGAGAGCTCACTCACGATCATGAGAACAGCATAAGGGTAACTGCCCCCATGATTCAATTACTTCCCACTGGGTCCCTCTCACAACATACAGGGCTTATAGGAACTACTACAATTCAGGACGAGATGTGGGTAGGGATACAGACAACCCATATCAACAAGCTTTTATTCTCCTACCCAGCACTAACCACTATTAAATTGTATGTGTAACAAAAAGCTTCTTAATATTTCCATTTAATGAATAACATCTCCACTATTCCCAATTAAGCACTAGAATATTCCAGGGGAATTCTGACCATCATCTCATCTGGGCAACATGTTTAAAGGGAAGAGAAATAAAGCATGAAAAGGAGGCTGAAGCAATAGCCAGTAAAATCAGGAATGCTCCTATTCATATGAGCCTCTCCCATACCTTTCTAACCTGAATCAAGGCAGGATCCGCATTGCCAGGACAATAGAAACTGCTAGTTCATGGATTACTTCTGGGTAAAATGTGAATGAAGGAAACTACATACCTTTCTAATTTTTAAGGAGATAATTTAACATGCTAATAAAGATACATCGTGTTGTATTTTGGCATTTACCTTGGATATAAATAGGTTATTACCATGCACTTCATTCTAAACGGAGTTGTTAACATCAAAATGTCTCCTAGACCATGTAATTGCAAATTTTGGATCTTAAATGAAATTCTTAAAATTTAAATGTCAAGACACTTCATGACTCTGAAAACACACACACAGTTTTGATCACTTCAAATGGTAATAACAATAGCAATAAATATAATAGTGATCAAGAATATATAGACATTGCAATAGACACCTGCTGGTCTGCTAATCGTTGAACTCTTTTTTTGAACTCTGTTTTTCTTAAGGAACTGCTCATTTCAAGAAAAACTGAGACTATTTCCATGAAAAGCAAATTACTAAGTTGTGAAGTAAACAGGATAAAGATGCTTACAGCTACCAAACTATAGCTGAGTGCTATGAAGCAAAATCTCAAGAACAGATTGTTGTATGATCTTGCTCAAATCATTAATGAACTCCAAGCCCTGGTTCCTTCAGTTGTGAAATATGAGAGAAAACACTTTTAGATCCTGTATGTGGAATCTTCTGGTTTCTGTAAAGTCACCCCAGGAGTCACTACAGGGTTGTGTAGAGATTGCAATTGAGTGATTCTCCAGTCACAAATCTCATCCCCTCTCCTAATTCTGTCTTTATCCTGCAAAGGGCCCTCGGATGCCAGAACAATCTCTCCAAAGCACAGCTTTCACTATCAATATCCTCTCAAAATGGGCCCACACTGTCCTTAAACAGAACTTTAAGTCTGTAATATTGTGGCCCATATTTATTTTCTCTAATTTTTTAGTTTTCAGGTTTCTACCTTTGTTCATACCACTCTTATGCCTGGAATAACTTTTTTAAATTTCTGCCTTTGAAATATGTTTTCATGCCTCAAATACCAGGTAAGAGATGTGTGTTACTAGAAAATCTTTCCTTTTCACATTTCCCCTGCAACATTTTTCTCATTCTTCTCCACCCTCACCCCTCTGCCCATTAGATCCCTCCCTTTCATTTATAAATTCAAGGAGCATTGTGGGGTGCATGTTCATGCATGTGTATGTGTGTGTGCGTGCATATGTGTCTGTTTGACAAAGTGAGAGAAAGAGATGCCTTTATCAAACAGAATCATTTCTGAGCTAAACACTGTATTTTATTCATATCTATATTTACACGTGTACATGCTCAGTAATGTACATTGAGTAGAAAAGCATTTTCACTAAAAAGTTTTACAGCCAAACTTTGTGTGAAAATCACCTGGATTGGATAATCTAAAGCTCCTTTCTATTTCTCAAGCTGTGGTGTTCTTTCCAAAATGTCAGTTCTATATGAACTTGTGCATGTATGCAGATGAGTTTTTCACGGTGCACCAGAATGCAATGCTCTCCCTGTAGGTACTGCCTAATGTGACAGTTGGTGATGATTTTTGGTGACAACCTGTGGGTAAAATAAGCAACAGAAAATTAGCTCTTATCACTGGAGGTGACATCTAGGGAGTTTATAGCTAGAAGGGCATCACAAATTATCCCAGCTCAGTTCTGGCCCTCATTTTCTCACCCAAAATGCCTGACTCCGAAAATATTCTTCACTATCAAATATTTCTTGCAGTCCCCAGAGGATTTCACACATGTGGTCATGATGAATCTATGCCATCTGGGTACTACTCTGTTTTGTTAGGTCTCCACTGAAAATCTGCCATGCCCACTGGGCATTTCAGGGCTCACTGAGTCGCTTCAGTTTCCTACCACAGTTCTGCTGAGTTGGCCACCCCAGCTAATTGCCTGGGAAACTAATGCTCTGCCTGAGGAGGTGGTTCCTGGTCCTTCTAAGGGCACTAAAATAGCACCATTTCTTCTGCTTCTGAAAAAATTTTGTGTAAGACCAATTTCTTCAGTTTCTGCCTCTACCCTTCTTCTTGAAGGACTGAAAAATAGCAGCAGAAACTGAAGGACCAGGGGCCAGGTAAGAGAAACAAGACGTGTTCTTCTACCTTCCCAGCCTCTGAGACAAAAAAACAATACAGCAACAAAAACCTCTTCCCTTGGTCAAAATAAATAAATAAACAAACAACTATACAATGACAATAGCCCTACCACAATGAAGCCAGGAGAAGATACACACACACAAAAGTCATGCGTATCTACTGATACCACTAAATACCCAGATACTCAAGAAGTAACAATTTAGCAGGAAACTCAAAGTCCTAGGTTTGAGTTAGCAGGGACTCCTATCTACAGAAGCTACCCCCATCACCAAGGACATCTTCATTTTGTACACTTTCTCAAGCTTCATGTTTGTGTTTGTTTTACTGTCATTTGTTGAACCATCATTTTGTTCTAGACATCTTCATATAACACCAAAAAGAATTCTTGGAGGTTGGTGTTATTATCCTTACACATTTCTCCTTCACAGTTGGCTCTGGGAGTAGCTCTAGTCTGATTTTGCTTATTTTAATTGCAAATGGAGTAGATCGCCAATGTGCATATGCAGGAGTCATTTTACTTCCACATAAATTGTCATGTGTTTTTATACTGCCTCTGTACTGTAAACTCCAAATCCAAAATAAAATAAAGACATATATTTTTATTTTTTTCCACATCTGTTTATGTTGCTTAACTTGACCTGATTTTTACTTTGTCAGGAGGAAAAAGAAAGCATGATTTGTGAGTGTGATGAATAATGTAAGTAACACAAACAAAATTAGAAGTGGAGCAACTGATTAGACTATTGATTTCTTTTCCACTGCTTAAACTAGCATATCAGACGGTTTAAGCCACCGAAACCACATTCAGGTAATTAAGTAGAGAATCTGATCTACACTCAGAGGGACACAAATGTATAAACACTGGTAGAATCCACTGAGGTAACCTGCACAGAAAAGGTTACCCAATCTGACTAAATTCCCCTAGGAAATAGCTGAAGAATGAGGGTACAGACAAGGCCAAGTGCATTTGGAGCAGAAGAATGTCCTTTTCTGAATTAATTCCTGAGTTCACATGAGTATATTTTATTAGAATAAATTACGGGGATAGATGAGTTCTATTAACACCACATCAGAAATGGGAGTCATCAAATCTAGGTCAGAGTGGAGAACATTTAAAAAAACAAAACAACAAAAGCAGATTCCATCCAAAGCAGCACTTATAAAGTATCTGCTGAATATAGAAGCACTAGCCGGAATGAAAACTAAATCATTCCTGTGTGGAGCCTGAGAAGGAAAAGAGAATTACAAGAGGAAAGAACGTATGACTGAATCAAATTGAGTAGGGTGTGTGACTACCAACTTGGGAATTGTTTTCCTAGACACTCAGAGGGAAGACGGATACCCAGTGTCACCTGTATTATTCACTGCCAAGTCCTTTCTTCAATGTTCCCTGCATTTATCACACCATCAATTAGTTTATTTATTTAAAACATCTTTTATGCTTTCTCCCATTCCTCTAAATTTCACCAAGTAGTCCAAACCTTCTCTCTTCATCCCTCCTGCAAATTCTTTGTTGGTAAATTCCCTTTTCAAAGTTAAATGTCAAATCAAATAGCCTCTGATACCATTAATCCATTCTTGGCTCTAACCAATGAATATGAAAGACTCCATATTACACTCGCCTCACTATTTAGATAGCTTTCCTCTCATGCATAAGGTTGAAAGTAAATCCATATCTCATTTCCTATTTGTCAATGAAACAGAATATTTTTCTCCTTCAGTTCACTAATTAAATTTACACCAGTATCTCTACTTTAAAAATAAAATGAAAGCACAACCAGCAGTTCTGATTTCTTCTCCATTCTTGAAAATTTCTTCTCATGTTACTTCATTTATGACAAAAAGATGTAATGTTTCTTCTTTCCTCAGACATCTCTATTCCTTATGGTATATCTTACATGGCCAAATTTTTCCCAACTGTCTCATCCTCTTATATTCAAATACAACAAATTTGAGTGCAAACATTATATACCAAAAACACTTTGTACTATGATAATCATTAATTCACTTAACAAAGTTTCATGGAGCATCTACTAAGTGGCAGGCATTATTCTGCAGTGACAAAATAAAGACCATTTCCTAAACAAACACATCCTTCTATTCACAATTTAGATAACTAAAGAATGAAGTCCAGAAAAGTGAGAGACCCTCACAAAGTTTAAAAATAAAGAGTAAAACAACTTTGCATACTCTAGAAGTCTTAATCCAATAACTTTAATAACAATCATTGAAAGCAGGAGTTTATAGCATCCATTTCTTGAAGTTGTCTTCTAATTTGTTTTCTTCCACCAATATGTTTTAATGGAAAATTGAGTAACATATGAATGCATGTAATTCAAAGGTGCCACATTTGTCTACATGTCTAAAACAACCCAGGTATCCAATGTAGACTATAGTCTCCCTATTGGTGGTTGTCATAACAGCAGTTTTGATTTGCTATGATCTGAATTTGTACATTCCCCCAACATTCACAGGTTAATACATAATCACAAATGTGATAACATTAGGAATTGAGGCCTTTGGGAGGTGATTAGATCATAAGGGGGGATGTGATTAGTGCTCTTATAAAAGAAGCCTTACTATTATTAAAAAGTCAAAAAAACAGATGCTGGTGAGGTTGTGGAGAAAAGGGAACACTTCTACACAGTTGGTGGGATGTTGGTTCCAAGTCTTTGCTATTGTGAACAATGCCATAATAAACAAATGTGTGCATGTGTCTTTATAGTAGAATGATTTATAATTGTTTTAGTATAAACCTAGTAATGGGATTGCTGGGTCAAATGATATTTTTCATTCTAGATCCTTGAGGAATTGCCACACTGTTTTCCACAATGATTGAACTAATTTACACTCCCACCAACAGTATAAAAGCATTCCTATTTCTCCACATCCTCTCCAGCATGTGTTGTTTCCTGACTTTTTAATGGTCACCATTCTAACTGGTGGGAGATGATATCTCATTTTGGTTTTGATTTGCATTTCTCTAATGACTAGCGATGATGAGCTTTTTTTCATATGTGTGTTGACTGCATATAACAAAATGGGTTTTGTCATTTTCAGTGCCTGAAATACTTAAGATTCATTTGGTAAAGTCTGACGATCTTAGCATAATTTATAAATTTGACCATCATATATCCCTGGCCTACCTCTCAAAGCTTATCTTTTTCTATGTATATAAAGTCAGCTTTAAACACGCCAAAACATGTGTAAGTCATCAAAATCACCACTCTTTCTGGCCCCTAGAATTTTGCACATTGAAACTCTCTGCCTGGAATTCCAGCTTTTCTTTCACTAACCCCAGGCTTACATGGTAAACACTTCTATCAAATCTCATCTAAAACGTCAGTCTATCCTTGAAGTTCCTTATATAGTTAGCTTAGGCTATGCATTCTTGTGGTACCAAATGATCCCAGATCATAGAGGCCTCCAACAAAACTGTATTTTGTACTCATGATTGTGTCCATTACAGATCAACTGTGGATGAGTGATAGAACAGATTCAGTATCTGAGACCAACACTGAAGGACTACTCTTCATCTGGTTCAAGGCAGTGTCACGAAAGAGTGAGAACAGACATGATGGAACCATATTTTATAGCTTATGGGCTTCTGCTGACACAGAAACATACCGCTTCCACTGATATTTCTCATTACAAAGCTGGTCACATAGACAAGCATGACAACAATGAGAAATATAATCTTGCTGCAGGGAAGGACTGGTAGGGAAAAACCTAGTAAGAAGAAGATGTCAATATTTAGATATCTGCCATACCTCCCTGTGGAATACTACCTTTATCTAAGTCATGTTTTTTAATAGATTATATCTTAGTACAAAGATGATCACATATCTATAAGTATTTACATATCAGCTTTGAAGAAGAGAGATAGTGATGCCTTCACACTTACAATGTTTGCTGTATAAATGAAGGAACGGGAAGCAGGGATAAGAATTGCTACTTCTTTAGAGCAGGTTTCAACATATGTCAATTGAGTTGATCAAAAGTTAAAGAACGTGAGGTTTAGAGATATTTAATAACTGGTTGAAGGACACAGGGCCGAGTATATTCAGGGCCCAGGATTAGAATTAGAAATTTTTAACATCTAGTTCATTGCTCTGTATGAGGGATTAAAAAAACAATTTTTTTAAAATCACAAAACAGTGGTATCACCCCCAAAAGCTGGCAATACACTATTAGAAAATTGAAAGGTTTGTATAGAGTTTATGATAATTATTTAGTAGTAAAATTACATAATTTAAAATAGTAAAATTACTGTTGTTATATTGTAAATATTAAAACATGCACATATTCACATATATTTGAGAAATAGCTTATATCATCTAAACCTTTGCCTCTATTGTACTTCCTTGGTTTTACTAGTTGATAGTAAAATATAATCCACATCAGAACATATCGAGAGTATTTTCCTCCTGTATCTCAAGTTTATGCAACAGTAGAAGCCCTCACCCACAGAAATGCTTGGTAAAAGCTTCTGCAAAGATTTTTAAATGAAATACAATTTGAAAAACACTACTGATGGTTCAAAGCTAGTTTGTTAAAAGGAGGAAAATTTGTTTGCCTATGAATGGTTTCTGTGCTATTAAAACTCCACTTGGCTGTGTTTTTGTGTCTAGATACTCATTTAGCTTTCTAGGTAACGTTATCAAGAGAGAGGCAATTTCCCATCTCTCAGTGTATCTTTTTCTAGTTTCATCTGCCATAATCTGCACTATCATTGGTACACTCAGATGGGAATTTTAAACTGATTGGTGCTGTCATATTTTGTATATTTATTTACATAAAATTTATACATTAAGTATTTATTTGACAAATACTAAACCTGTACTATATATCAAGCTTTGTTTTAGATGCTGTGAATAAAACAGTTAAGGAAAAAAATAAGACAAAACATACCTGACTCATGAATTGTAAATCCTAATACAAGGGAGACCAACAATTAACAAAAAATAAAATACAAGGTTTGTCAGATAGTGAATTGATGAGGTGTAATAAGAAAAATAAAAACACAGAAAGAAGATACAGAGTGGTATGGCAAAGGGATTGCAATCTGAATACAGTATTTAGAAAATCCTTCACTAATGTGAAGATACCTGTTCAAAGACCTGAAAACAAGTAAGAGATAAAGCCCTAAGACTATTTGGGGGGAAAGCATTTCAAGCTGAGGGGACAGCAGCTACAAGGGACCTGAGATATAAACCTACTTGCCTAACTGAAGTTCATCAGGAATGTCCATGTGGCTGAAAGGGACCATCTAGGGGAAGTGTGGATCAAGGAGAGGTCGGGGGGCAGCATAAGTCCAGCTCATGCCAGTCCTGGTAGGCCATGCAACAACTATAGTTTATTTACTGAATGCTATAAGATACCAAGAGAAGATATTGAGCATGGAGATTAAATGAACTAACCTGCATTTTACAAATATTATTTTGGAATCTGTATAGACTAGAATACGTGTGTGTGTGTGTGTGTATGAATGTGTGTGTGACTGTGTATAAAATATATAAAGATATTTAAGCATACAAATATATGAAATATATTTATATATAACATATATTTATATACACATACATATATACACATATATGTATAAAAAATATATATGGTATGGTGTTTGTGTGCATGTATATATATGTATGTAAAACATATATATGTATGGTAGAAATTGCAGCTTCTTTAGAAACTATAATCCCTATTTTCTAGTTTAAGGAAAAGATTAATCACATGAGAAACAGATTTATTCCTGGATCTAGAGCCTTGAATAGCTGAGAAAGAAAAGGAACCAGAGCCGCAATAAAGGGGCTGCCTTCGGGGTACAGAGTCCATTCCCAGTAATAAGTGAGCAGGCAAGTATTTCAGGAACAGATGCAGAATGATACATAGATATAACAGCGGGAGCCAAAAGAGGTGTTCTTTATTGCTTTTTTTTCAGTGAAATACAAAGAAAAATTGTAAGCTTAGAAGGAGGAAAGTATAGGAAAATGTGGAGGTTTGAGAAGGGAAGAGAAAGCATGAAGTACTTATCTAGGATAATGGAAGAGTGAATGGAGGAGGAAAATAAAACAGAATTGTGTGGCTGCACCAGGGGACCATTTCTGGTTAGTATCATAAATTTAAAATGAAAACTGTCAGCATGTTTGTGAGTTTTCATCTGCAACAATCAGCTTCTTGAATGCAGCTGTGTATAAATAGAGATTTTCATTAGTGTTGGAATTTTCCAGGTAAGTATAATAAATGTTAAAAGGGGTGAACGTGATGATGATGATGAGCGATGGAGTCTAAGCTGGCTTAATAATAAAGCTGTTACGAAGAAAGAAAAGTGAAACATAGCAATAATGGATAGCAAATACTGCCTCAGTTAAAAAAAATGTGGGAATTAGAATTCTTGAAGGATTGAAGTGGAGAAATAGAAAATGGTGTCTGATATAAGGTATTTGAAATAGAGATTGAAATTGAGATTGTAAAGGAAATTAAGTTTTATCAGTGATAAATGAATGGCTGATGTGGAGTTAGCAAAAGATAATCAAAGGGAAGAGAGTTAAAGAACTGATAAGTTATGGCATTAAAAGGATCATGACGTGGTTATTGAAAACACTTGAATTAACACAAAAATACTATTGAAGAAAATGGCAATAAGCCTGTACTTAAAATCTCTAAGGAATGAAGGTGAGTAAACCAAGAATCTAAAGGTGACTGCAGCAAGGAAGGTACGATTCGTACCAGTACTATCTGTACTAGTAGCTAGTACAATCTGAAGACATGAGATTATGAGATTCAAAACTAGGGGAGTTAGGAAAGAGGAAGTATGACAGATCTAAAACAGCCCTGGGGACCCAAATGACATATATCTTAATTCCAGATAAGGGGGGTATGTCTGTTCAATAATCACATCTTGAGAAGGATGAAAAGAAAATAGTATCCTTAGGAAAGAGATTCTCATTAGAGCAAGAAGATGCAGGAAGCAGTCAGAGAAGAACTTGATGATGCAAATAGTTTACAGAACGGGTTTTGAAAGCCACAGTGGAAAGGTTTCGGGAGTTAGAATGAGCCAGGATGTAGGGTGATAACAGGGAATGTACAGAACATGAGAGTCTGGGGCTGGAGGATGACGTTGGAGTTTTAGACTGATGTAGGCAGGAATGAAGAGCAGAATGGGATTTGCCCTTGTATTCCCAAGGTACAAGGTAGTAATAAGGCTGTGATGGTCAGAGAAAAAGGAAGAATGAGCCTGACCAGGAACACAAAGTTCTGAGGCTCTTATTCCACATGGACGTGGTCTTTACATACTAGTACATGTGTGTAATAAACTTGCATCCCTGGGTATTGTTAAAGCAGCAGCAAATTGCATTCTTCATAGTTTTGTTTATCTTGCTTTCATCTATCTTTCAACAAATAAATTCCAGCCTCATAATCTGACACTGATTTTGATATCTGACTCTAGAATGTTTTTCCTTTTATACTTTTCTTCTCAAGTTCAAGTTCTTGCACTTTCTAATGAAGATGCATTTTGTCATTTCACACAATGACCTGGTTTTGGAATACAAATAACAAAAGTTACTGATCAAATCATAGTTATAAAAAATGTTTCCTTAATAATGTGTTTTCTTTCTTTTTATTTTTTTTTAAAGCAGTGGAGTGTGGTGGCTAAAAGCATTAGCTTGGAATAAAGATAGTTCTAAATTCGAATCCAAGCTTGGACATGCATTATCTCTGTGACCTTGGACCAGCTACGAAACTGCTCTCTGCTTCAGTTGCCTAATTTTAAAAATGGGGATATTTTCAAAGCTAAATGAGGCAATGATTATAAAGCACCAAGATACTGCCTGATACACACAAAGCATAATAAATATCTGATGTATCATAAGTACAGTTACATTTTAGCATTCACTATTACCATGACTAGTAATTATTATTAAACATATATGACATTTTCAGTACTGATTAGCTAATAATATCAAATTTTCCTTAAAAATTAAAAGTTTTTAAAAGAGCTATTAATTCAGTGTACCTGTATAATATATATATTTTCCAAAATATCAAGAGTGTAAATCACCACAAGAGAGAGGATCTTGATCTGTTCCTGCAATAAAAAAGCTGCACGATTTTATGAACAAGATTAAAACGTAAGCCCTAGAACAGGGACCTTCCCTTTGTAGGCATTCAAAATATGTTTATAATTTTAAATGCATTATTATTTCAACATCATAACTTTAAAAATCAGTATGTTATAGCAGCATTCTGTTGAATTTCTGAAATCAGAAACATGTAAAATTACAATGCCCTGGGAAAAGAACGTAAAGGAAGAAGAATTCCAGCAATCAAATACAAAAACTCAACTAGTATTTATAGACACACCTTCTGTAAAACATATGAAAAATCCAAGAAAACTGTCTTGAACTTACACATTTTTTTCTTTCACTCAGGACTTTAAAACTTTCTTCTATACCTTCATCCTTTCTTAACTTCCAGCCACACAACCGATTTGGATGCCAAAAACTGTTCCTTTACATACTGTGCTGCTGTCATGAGATGCATTTTATTAAATGACATGAAGGTCTGGTATTTTGTGAAATGATGCTAATTAGCTGGAGACTCTCCATCAGAGCTCTAAAAGCAGGTAGAAAATTGTCACATGAAAATGATCCTCACCTCTATGAATATGTTTTTTAATTAATGTTCTATTAACTGGCTGACAATATCTCATGAGTTTAGTGAACAGTTCTGAATGTAATTAAACATTTATTAAGTGGCCCACATCTCTGTTACAATTACAGCCTATCTACCCTTCACATAGGTTGGGGCAGGAAAGGGAGAGGGAAAAAGAAAACAAAACTATATTTGCCTCTACAATCCACCTCTCATTTCCATCAAATGGTCCTGACTTAATTAACAGAGAGTTAAAACAGTGCAGTCAAAGTCTACTTATTGAATTTTTAAAGCACAGAGTCCAGAGACTGCTTGTTCTTTATAATGGCAGTTACTAAACTGCCTTGCCAATTTTCACTTTTGGTAGCAAAGACTTGGCAGAGGACTGATTCAGGCATAATACCAGTGAAACAAAGGGGCAGCTCTGCACATCAGAAATGGAAAATCAGGTCAGGAAATCAACCTAACAGTTTCCAGTGAAGATGATTCAGCTCTTTGGTTACGTATTTTAAAACAACAGAAAGTCTCCTTATTTTTCACTTGTTGACACTGATTTATCAAAATCTGGTATAACTCATGATGTAGACAGCAGAGAAATCTGGGGTTTGAAGCACTGCATAGTTATGGAGTAGTCTAACTCTTAGAATAAAATCCATTATATTCAACTGCATGGAACCAGGTATATATATTTTTTTCTCAGACTTAGTGTTTCTATTCTAGTACAAACTTCATTTTCTGTTTCTTCATTGTCTCTTTTTTGTTTCTGTTAGGGAAGGCAGCTGAAAGTATCAAATACACCTACACATAACTCTGAAGTCCCACATTATTTTGTCTCATACACTAAGAACATAATTACATTAACATGATGAAATTCAAAGTTATACATTCTGAAATTGCTCTAATTCTAAGGTTATGTAAATATTCGATTACTTACATATTACTTTGAAAACTGGCCTACAATCTGATTAGATGAATGTTGGCAGTTATGACTAATGAGAATTTGAATATAAGTAGGTACAGAATATATGCAGTCATGAACCACATAATGGTGGAACGCATATACAACCATGGTCTCCTGAGATTTTCATGGAGCTGAAAAATTCCTACCAACTGGTGACGCCATAGCCAACATAATGTCATAGCACAGCATATTACTCACATGTCTGTGATGATGCTGGTGTAAATAAGCGTGTCATATAAAAGTATATGATATGCAATTATGTACAGTACATAATACTTGATACTGATAATAAATGAATATGTTACTGGTTTATATATTTACTATACTATACTTTTTATTGTTATTTTAGAGTGTACTCCTCCTACTTATATTTTAAAAGTTAACTGTAAAAAAGCCTCAGGCAGGTCCTCCAGGAGGTAGTCTAGAAGAGGATATTGCTGTTATAGGAGATGACAGCATCACACATGTTATTGCCCCTGAAGACCTTCCTGTGGGATAAGATGTGGAGGTGGAAGACAGTGATATTGACCATCCGGACCCCATGGAGGCCTATGCTAATGTGTGTGCTTGTGTCTTAGTTTTTAACAAAAAAAAGTTTAAAAAGTAAAAAACAAATTAAGACAAAAAAAGAAAAAGCTTATAGAATAAGAATATAAAGAAAGAAAATGTTTTTGTACAGTTATACAATGTGTTTTGAGCTAAGTATTATTACAAAAGAATCACAACATTTAAAAATAACATCGATAAGGTAAAACAGTTACAGTAGGCTAAGGTTAATGTACAAAAGATATAAAACTATTTTTTGTGAATTCACTATAGGGTAAGTTTACAGTATTTATTAAGTCTACAGTCATGTACAACAATGTCCTAGGCCTTCAGATTCACTCAATCCTTACTCACTGACTCACCCAGAGTAAATTCCAGTCCCACAAGCTCCATCACAGGTATACCACTGTTTAATCTTTAAATCATGTTTTTACTCTATGCTTTTTATAAGTAAATATAGTTAGATACATAATACTTACCATTGTGTTACAATTGCCTGCAGTGTTCAGTACAGTAACCTGCTGTACAGGTTTGTTCACACAATGACAAGATCACCTAACAATGCATTTCTTAGAATATATTCCCATTGCTATGCAGCACAGGTATCTGTATCTTATTTTGAGTCCTCCTCATTATCAATAAATTAACATTTTATTCATTTTCACAAACAAAGTCATTAAATGAATTCTTGAGAATATGGCTCTTTATAGTTAAAATGAGTCTGGAATCTGAAAAAGCCTTAAATTTTGAAAGAAGAATTTATATGAACTTTGAATTTCTATTTAAAAGAAAAAAATGCATATACAATGGTAACTCAAGTACTGTTAACAAAAAATTCTAACAAATGAGAACAAAAGTTCCAGCCTAACTTTAACCTGGATTAACCTCCCTGTTCTGTCCCATAGCCATCTCTTAATGATGAGTCAATCAATATTCACTGGACTTAGTCATGAGCCACTCTTGCTTCTTTTCCATTTAAATGTTTAAGAAATTACTGAATACAAGTGAAAACTCAGGAATCATACAAAATGGAGCAGGTGGTTCTATACACGAAGATTGGAAGCTCAGTTCCCAGGGTCAGAATTAGTAACACATGTGACTGACTATAAAAAATCAACCTAAAAGGCTAGAGCCAAAAAGCATCAACCAGGGAGAAAGACTTACAATACCATTTATTAGCTAACAACCCCCACCTTTGCCTCTAGCCTAGGTTTTGTACTGAGCCCCTCATGTATCCAATGATCTTGGTAAATCCACTTTTGTGTCTCACCAATATTTCATCTCAACATGTTCAGAAGTAAACTCTTGAATTGCAACTCATCTCATAAAAATCAAAGTTTCTCCTACTTTAATAAATTAGGCTAAACATATACAAATGCTCAAACCAAGACTGAAAGATGTTTTTTAAATTCCTGGGTAACTAGCCACCCATATTCATTCACAGACTATTATAAAATTTGATATAAAATATATAGCTCAAATGGATACACTTCTTTCTCCTGCCACCACTAGAGTCTAAGCCACCATTATCTCTAGTCTGGACTAGGGCTACAAATTCAGAAAGTAGAAACTAAGTTAGAAATTCCAACTAGGTAAAAATTGTAAGTTGTGAGACACACTGCTTCTCTAAACTGAGATAGATAAACAATAAATAAAGTATAAAAATTATTGCAAAGGTCTAGATGAGGAAAAACATGATAAACATTTACATGGATCAACACACAAAAGAAACTCCAAGTGTGAGGAAGGCTTAAGCCAAATACATATTGGTCTCTGTGTTCAAAATTAGGGAGAAGTACCTGGGAGTTCAGGTTTATGGGGTAATAGAAACTAAGGATTCCAAGTGAGACAGTGAACCAGAGGTAAACTCAATGTTTGAAGCCAGGAGCTAGAGCAGGACTCTCTATTACAGGACAGAAGAGTCACAGAAGCTGATGCAGACCACTTCTAGGGGTTCCAGAAGGCTTCAAGTCTGCTGCTGAGATTTCTAATACAACTACTAAAACTAGGAAAAATGGATGAGTAAACATGTGAGTTAGAAAGAACTCTAGATATTTTTTTTTAAATGAGTAGGTAGGACAAATAAGTTACAAAATAGTATGTCAGATATAAACATAAGTCAACAATGATATACAATAAAAATGAACTTAATATGGTTAAAAGATAAAGTTCATAACACCAGGTTTTTAAAAATCAGTGATCTACTTTGTACCAATGAATTATATCCAGGGACAAAAGTAGGGTTCTCAAATATGACCTGACAAAAATATTTACAAAGTATTACAGCTGATATCAGACTTAATGGTAAAATATTATCTTCTCCCAGAGATCAGTGTCTGTTAGACAAGATTTCTTGTAAGCAACATTGTAACATTAATCCTAACTACATCAGTAACACAGGAAAATAGGAGAAACAATAAAATAAAAGGCATAAATATTGGAAAAGAACACCTACAGCCTCTGCCAGTCACAGATTACATGAATTTGTACATAGAAAATACAGCAAAATATTTAGAGAAACCTAATGGAATTGACAAATAAATTTAGCAAGGTTACTGAATATAAGATAAATAAACAACATTGTATTTTGTTTCCATAAACTAGTTACAAACAATTTAGGAAACATAACTGATCTATGATGTAATTAGAATAGCACAAACCAAGAAAGCATTTTTAAAAGCAATTTTAAAAGATCTAAATAAATGGAGAAATGTACAATATTCATGAGTAAACTATTAAATGTGTTAAGGATGCCAATTTTTAAAAAATTGATTAATATAATCAAAATAATCCCAATCAAAATATAGTCACAATTCATGTAGAAATTATCAAGGCTATTCCAAAACTTATTTGGAATGCAAAGGCATATGAACAGTCAAGTTAATACTCAAGTAGAAGAACAAACTTAGAGAATATGTAGTACCAGAAATCAATACATACTATTAATTTATTTTTAAACAGTGTGATATTGATGCAAGATTCACAGATAGGATAATGAAACAAATTAGAAATCCCAGAAGCAGACGCATACATCTCTAAGAAAAAGCAAGGGAAACAGTTTTATACACGCATAGGAATACTCCTGATCAATGAAAATATACCAACAACTATATAAAGATATTAATCAGGCTGGGTGTGGTAGCTCATACCTGTAATCCCAGCACTTTGGGAGACCAAGGCTGGCAGATCACCTAAGGTCAGGAGTTCGAGACCAGCCTGACCAACATGGAGAAACCCTGCCTCTACTAAAAATACAAAATTAGCTGGGTGAGGTGGCACACACCTGTAATCCTAGCCACTCAAGAGGCTGAGACAGGAGAATCGCTTGAACCCAGGAGACAGAGGTTGAGGTGAACCGAGATCCTGCCATTGCACTCCAGCTTGGGCAAAAAGAGTGAGACTCTGTCTCAAGAAAAAAAAAGATATTAATCAAAGGAAGCAATACATAAAATATTATATAAAGTATGACATCATTTATAGAATGTAGCAAATAAGTAAACTTAAAAAATATAGTTATGCATAAATAGATTGTAAAAATATTTTTAAAATGGGGCTATCTTTGCCACAACAGGCAGTGACAATGATATGATGGAGAAGGCTGTGATAAAAGATAGGGATAATGTTGTTAAAAGAGCACACAAAAAAATTAAACATAAAGGGAAAAAATAAACTTGCTTTAACATTTATCTTACTGTAAATAATTAAAAGTAAATCTATAGAGTAAGACAAGGTATTGAAAGACATATAACAAAATAATTTATATCCAGAGTATATTCATACAAATCAATTAAAAAAGAAAGAAGCCCCAATTAAAAAGGTCAAAATAGTGAAAAAGAAATCTGAAAAAGGAGAAATCCCAAATGATGTATAAACAAAGGAAAATATGCTCAACTTCACTAGTCATCAGTGAAAGAAAATCAAATCCAAATGAGATTTATAAACACAGTGATTGAACAATTTGACTAAAAATAGAAACTGATAATACATAGTGTTAGTGAGAATGCAAGGCAGCTGGAACTTTCATACACTCATGATGCAAGTTTAAGTTGATATGACCCTCCCCCACAAACCCCAGAGGGCTGAAGCTCTGACGCTAGTGGGTTGCGCAGCCCGTGCCACAGTCTGAGATGAACCCTGAATGATCCAGCCCAGGGGAGGAAGGGCACAACCCACCACTACAGGGGTGGGACTGGGCTACATGTTTTAACAAAAAATACAGGAAGCCTACATAACAACGGGACAGCATGCTTGACAACCCAGCAGCACCTACAGGTCAGTGGAAGTGGTGGGCCTAATCTCCCAGTATAAAGAAAAAAGACACAGGAAGCCTCCCTAGTAACCTGAAGGAGTCCCTAGAAACCCAGTAGCACCTCCACAGGCAGACAAGCGACCTCATCAAGCAGCTCCCTGACAACACAACCAGGTAAATCCACAAAGATGGGAAAAAAACAGTGCAAAAAAGATGAAACCATCAAAGACCAGAACACCTCTTCTGCTTCAAGGGATCATAAATCCTCAACAACACAGGATCACAACTTGACCAAGGAGTGCGACAAATTGACAGAAACAGGCTTCAGAAGGTGGATAATAACAAACTTTTCTGAGCTAAAGGAACACATTCTAACTCAATGCAAAGAAACTAAAAACCTTGAAAAAAGGTTAGATGAAATGCTAACTAGAATAACCAGCTCAGAGCAGAACATAAATGACTTGATGGAGTTGAAAAACACAGCACAAGAACTACCTGAGGCAAACACAAGTTTTAATAGCCTAATTGATCAAGCAGAAGAAAGGATATCAGAGATTGAAGATCAACTCAATGAAATAAAAAGAGAAGGCAAGACAAGAGAAAAAAGAGTGAAAAGACATGAACAAAGTCTCCAAGAAATGTGAGATTATGTGAAAAGACCGAATCAATGCTTGCTCGGTGTACCTGAATATGATGGGGAGAATGAATCCAAGCTAGAAAACATGCTCCAGGATATTATCCAGGAGAACGTTCCAACCCTAGCAAGGCAGTCCAAATTTCAAATTCAAGAAATACAGAGAACTCCACAAAGATATTCCTCAAGAAGAGCAACCCTAAGGCACAT